>JAYMFT010367262.1:0-22124 GCA_038088735.1 Panulirus argus
GTCAAGGGCTACGTCAAGAGTTTCGCCAAAATCCCGAAGAGGAATATTAGGATTGTCGTATAAGAGGTGACCAGTAGTCATAGAAAAAAAAAAAATTCTATATAAAACGGTTGTTTCCAAGAATTTGGAGGTAACTGAAGTGAGAAACCAGGATGCTGTTGTAGGGATTTGAGAGGTCTCATTTCACAGGAATGGAGCGCACAAAAACGTGTGTTTAAGCAAAGAGTCGACGGTTTTTTTTACAAGCAGGCGAGCAAGGATAGGATGCTGCAAACTCGTTAAGTCTCGCTCCTGTAGGATTCGTGAGGTCTGCCATCTGAGCTAGGAGAGGACTTAAAAGATCCTTCGAGAGGAAAATATAGGAGACGACATATCAGTGGCAGGAGATGGGAGTCGAAAGATTGCTAGATAATGATCATATCTAGGCCTTGTTTCGCAGTGTCCCTCCCATATTATATGTATCGACCAACATTGTAGTTTGATAATCCCCTTTGTAAATTGATGCAATCGTCTCGTTCGCTTCCCTCGTAACCTTTGCATCAATCTGCAAACGCGTTAAATTCGTTATTCTAGTAATTTACATGGAAGAGGAGGAATACTCCCAGAACAGACCTCTTCAGCGTACTACTAATTACCTCGACCTATTTGTTCCCATGGAAAGAGACGTTCCTCACATTCTTACTTTAGAGATCCAGCTCCTCTTTATCGGTCTGTGGTACATCGTCGGTGTTTTCTAGCACTCGTTGTTACAGGCTACCCAGCCTTCTCTATAAGAGCTTACTTTCTATTGGAAACTGAAATCTCTATAAACACATGACCGAATTTCCCTAAGTGTTTTTAGTAGTTTCTCGCTAGAGTAGTTTCTCTTCAGATTGTCGCCCATTTGTTTTTTCGTTTATCTTTTATATTAGCCCTCCACAGCACCTTGTCTACAGGCAATGAAGTTTGCCGTCTTCCACTCTATTGACGGAACCTTTCTCTAGTTCAATCTGTTTATCTGATAACATCTTTAGTATACATACTTCCGCAGGGATTATTTTGGTTTATTTCGAAGTGTTCTAATTTCTCCTTCCCATTCAATCTCGCTGGTGCTAAAGTCCTTTAGAGTTACTTTTAAAATGGTCTAGCTCTTTCTAACTTTGAATTGTCTAACACTTCCCTTTGAAACCATCGAATTTCGCAAAATGTATCCAGTCTTTAGCACAGTTTTCATTTCAAAGTTACTCTTTTCCTTTTCTCCTGCAATGCTTTCGTTAACTCCTTCCTTTTTAGATATTTTTTTTCGCTAGTTCCATTTTTCTGGTCGATGCAATAGACTTTAGTCTGCACAACTGGTAATATTACCAAGTTTTAAAACTTTACACAGATCGTATCGACCTTCCATGCCGAACCACGACCACCTGTCAACACCTTGATGGACGTTGCGCCAAAGTCTGTGGTGGGAACGAGAACCCAGTTCATGGGGTGTGCGGAACCAGCAACTGCGTCTGTTGTGTTCCAGGCAAGTCTTTGCCCGTCTGCTCGTTGAATCGTTTCCTTTAGGAAATGACCAAATTCGAGTATACTAGACCTGGCTACGTTGTACAATAATGGAATAGTTTATTGACCGAGAAAGTTATACATCGAATGATTCGATGTCTTGGCTTACACTAACTAGTGTGAATCAAAATTGGAGACACCAGAATCGGAACTGTGGAAAGCGAGGGCGTAGTTTAAAAAGCATGGGCCTGGTGTTCATTTAACCCTCGTAGTGTGGAAAAGTTTGATTCGATTCGATTTCGATACTTTATTCCGTAAAGAGAGTAAGGAATAAGATCCTAGTTTAAAGTATTTGGGTCTCTGCAAAAGTTTCAAATTGTTGAGGAAATGCTGAAGTAACTTTAAAATGTCTACAGCATTACGTCAGTCGTAAATGTAAGTCATTCGTGTACGGCGTTCGTGTGCTAGGATAGGTACTAATCTATCTGGTGGTTTACCATGTATAAAGGAATATTTTTGTCTTGTTTTGCCTGTTGTATGAATGTTTCTCTTTATGGTGATAGTCGTCATTATGAAACTCGTCAAAATGGCTATAACCCCCTAAAACGATCCATCCATTAAAATGGTGATAACCCTTAACACTATCCTTCCAACTTTAGAATAACCCATAGAACTATCCTTCCATCTTTTAAAATAACCCTTAAAACTCTTCCTTCCATCTCCAGAGGACCTCCACTGCGACAATACTACCGCCTGCAGGCTCCGGCGTGGGCATTGTTCCACAGACGGATGTGGACGGGGCGAGAACTCTGTCCAGGGTCTGTGTGAGCCTGACGGTTGCGTCTGCTGTGTACCTGGTAAGTTGGGGTTTCAATACAGTAGCTATAAATCTGTAGTCAAAGATTCAAAACGTCTGGAAGGTTGATGTGACCGGGTAAAGTTTATAAAAACTAAACTGCAGTTTTATCTGGAGAGGAATAGTTCGGTGACCGTGGGCACGTGTAAATCTCTTGGAATTTTTACAAACGTTGATGCAGAGTTGAGAGGGGGAAAGGTATTTTTTTCAACACGTTCGACTGGTAGAGGCTTTGTACACGGGTGTGGCAATGGAAGGAAATTAAGCTAGAGCTGTAAATGTACGATATTTTTTTTCCGGAAATAAATCTTGAATACGAAGGTCTGTAAAGAATAGTTAATGCAAACATCTTTTAAAAAGCTAAAAAGAAAAAAGAAATGCTATTAACATGTAGTTCGGAATTGCAATAGATTGAAAGGAATATTTCAAAATACTGCAGCATTTGTACAGTATACATTTCTCGTAGCCAGACTGGAAATTTCCCACTCTTGGTAAGGCTCTATGCATTCCTTTTGATTTTAGCACCTCGATAGTTTTTTGTAATAGCGCAGAGACCCTATGCAGACCTTGCAATCATTAAACCATGAACGCAACATTAAAATCAAATTCGCCTTTAAGAAATGTCTAATCTTTTCCATTTGCAAAAAGACCTCTGGTCTGCTTTAATTTTTGTACGATTAGCTGTCAAAATGGTTCCCACAGACAATATGCGTAGCAGTAATGATTTTTAAAATGCCTAACACGGTGCGTCTGTCGCGTTCAAAGGTAAATTTCAATTGTATCGTTTCCTTTGTGACGAGAAAAAAAATTGGTGGCTTATCAGATCCGTTTGAGCTGCAAGTAAATCTAATGATTTTTCACGTGTATCCGCAAATTTCCATCTATTTAGCAAGCAGCAGGCGGGTTTGTTAATCGGATGGTACTTCTCTAACTAGCACATTAGGAGAACCTTGCCTTTGCTTCATAAGTCATATAGAGGCTACAACTTTTGTATAGATATTTTCTTTAAGGGAATATGACGCAGAATGGTTAGGTTAAGTTTGAAGAACTGTTTCACAAGGTCTCGTATCTCTCCACTCCTACAGGACAAGATTCCTGCACCAGCACTCTAGCTTGTCTCCATCGGCAAGGCCATTGTACTGACTACTGTGGTGTCGACGAGAGCCCCGTCCATGGACTGTGCGGTACCAACTGTGTCTGCTGTGTCAAAGGCAAGTTCCTCTTCAGTTCCTTCGGCATTTCCTTAGACTCGCCCGAGAGGGCATCGTTGCATTAACATGCTGGACGGCAGTCGTAATAAGATTCGAAGCTTGTGTATCTGAAGATGAACGTGACGATACAAGGTTTTGAAGAGAGAATTGGTTGCCTTAAGGATAAGATTGGTCAAATTGGCATTAGTATGATGCAAGTGCATGCACGGTATGATTGAAATATTGACTGAAGCGTTGGAGTGGTGCTTAATTAGTTTCCCAGTAAGTGTTGGATGATTGAGGAAAGTCTCTAATGGGATAAGTGATAAGGATTCAGCTGTAAGGATTCAGCTGTTCGAATTCGAGAGAAAACAGTTGTTAAATATATCTTAAGTAGAATAACAATCTACCTTCATTTCTCTTTTAGAAGGCTGGAGATAAGGCATTTAATTTCGATGCTTATCTGTGAGCCAGAGAATATCGACTCTTTTACTTTAATCTATCATTATCTGGACATTAAAGTTACCACCTTCTATAATTTCAGATGCCGCTCCTCATATCCAGTAAGGACAACGTCCCTCGTACATGGACCTAGAGACCTTCAACTACCAACCTGTTGCTGAGAGAAGCTGTGCTGCTTACAACGTAAATAGTTAACGGACTTTATGTAATGGTAATTTAATAAACAAAATGTTAACTTTATTTTGGGTATGTCATTTGAATGTCAAAAGTTGCTGCTTGCCTTGTGGCCGTCAGCAAATGGGTGATTATGTACCCTAATTGAACAGCAAAGCTTGTCCAGAGGCTTTGTATATCATGGTGTGCACATACCACGATAAGCTTGCGTAGTTCTCTAGAGGAGACGGTACTTAGATATGTGCAGTGGTGTGAGATGTACTTAGATATGTGCAGTGGTGTGAGATGTCTTCTGCGGTAGTGTGGGATGTTCCAAGTGGTAATGTGGCGTAGAACCAGGTATTTCGACTTGTTCCCATAACTGGCTACTCCATTAATCTTGATGTGAATGATTTTGTTAGTATAAATCTTTGTTTTAAGGACTCTAATTCGTAATACAGATGGTTCAGGAGACGTTACCATTAACTTCTGTGGCGTTCGTGTGTATGTATGTTTGCTAAATCAAACCTTTTCTTGTGTTCTTCAGACGCTTGTCAACGTTTGCAAATGTTCAAATGTTGCTGGCTTAATGTTAGTAGCGTAAGTATAGCAGCAAGTACAGAGCTGCCGTATGATATCTGCTCGAGGTACTTTTCACCTCATCATAAATAGGAATAAATGTATGTTACACTTAAGCCCATTATGGAAAACTTGTATTTACATAGAGGTACTTATACACACTAACACTAAATGCCAGCACGGGTACCAACGTCAAAGGCACTTAATAAACCGACGAACTACAATCATGCGAACATGTATTTCCTCGGCACCGTCACTAACTGCAATGCTGTCCATTCGCTTCCTTGCATCTCTTCTGTGGACTAAACTCTTACCGTGTTCTGTACAAACTCGTAGTAACAGGATATGGAAACGGTAGATTAAATGTCGATCAAGATTCAAATACTAATCGTCGGAATAGATATCCCTACTACTTCTACCGTTGATAGTGGTATAAAACTGCAAAGATAACGATACTGATTAGCACAAATGTGCACATCGATAGAATTTTCGGTATAAAGGAAACATTTGACTAACACATCCAGTTGCCTCCGGTAGTTTGGACTTGTTTGGTTTACGAAACTTGAGAACGTTTACTTAACTTTAACACAGCAGAGTAATTGAGGAAATCTTTTTATAGTGACCACGTACGTGGTACATGCGTCTATGCATACCCTAGTTATGGCCATATTGGGTGAAATTAGAAAAAAAAATGTTAAGAGTTTTTGCAGACGTGAATCGTGAAGATAGAGAAGGAAAGGCTATAGAAGGGAGAGAATTCCACGTCTTCTACCGCTAATCCTCTTATTGGTGCGTGTCCACACGGAAACTAGGGGAAGCGGCTGCCAGATACACGTCACAGGTCCACCAGACCTGTCCAGAAGGGACGCACGCAGACAAAACCAGTGGCTGTAGAAAAGCAATGGGATAGTTCGCATCCACGGTTAAATAATGGTATATACATAAACCATAAATACATGAGAAGAGCCGAGACTAACGGTAAAAGAGGGCAGAAAAACTCTTAAATTGGAAATATTACAATTTGATTAATAAATTTAACAAAAGCTAGGGAGAGTGAGAGCTGAGCGAACTGCCGTTCTTACAGCGTCTAAGAATATTTCATTTAACACTGGTTCGAAATTATATATATATATATATATAACCGTGAGAGGTACCCACTACCGTTTGAACCCTAATTTCTACAATATCTAATACCAGAGACTTGATAGTAAACTACACTTGCATCCTTGCCAAACTCTACACTTCTATATTTGATAAAATATCCAGGAATGAAGACTCTCGCACAAAATTCAATAACCACACACGACGTATGACTACATATAAATTCATTTCCAATACAGATATTGGGAACTAGAAGGCTCATCCCATGTGAACCATTATTGGAACTTGTTTGAATTCGGATCGGCCAGGACGCAGACAAAGCATGATGACTAGTCCGACATACAAGCCAAGCATTTCGGTCACAGTAGATTCAACTGGAATTGCTTTTGATAAAGTAAAGATTCCTACCCTAAACTTGACCATGGCATGAGCAGTGTGTCTGATCGATTTCCCGAACGTTCTAGAGTACCAGTAGCATTATAATGATGTTCTTTGGGGAATTTGAAGAGGTACATTTCACAAACTACATTTGTGCTACTTCAAGGCATCAACCGTATGAACATGTATGTAATACGTGGTTTTGAATGTTAGGCTTAAGCAATGCTGCTACGGTAAACGTCGATTTGTATGACTGATGCGTTGGTTAATCAAATTTTTATTTATTTTTTACTAATGAGCAAGAGTTGGGAACATCGTTACTTTTGTGAGAGGTGTGGATTTCCTGTCCCCACACATTAGGATGTTGTAATGAGATGGTTCATCTGTCCATAAAGTACCGTCAGTGAGATATGGCTCTTAAGTCTATAGGTTAGCTGGAATATGGTCTGATATGTCTGTAGAGACGGTACAATTTGGTTTGGTAAAGTTCCCAGACTTTGATCGCGAAAAAAAGTGAAAATATTTCTTTAGGCATTAAGGAATTATTATACAAAAAGCATTATAACTAGGTTAAAGATATCTTACAGTGGATACTGCTACTGGAATAAGAGACTGCAGATGTGTGTTCAATGCTCAGTGTTTTTCAGAAGGCTTTTTGCAATATAACGATAATCTCTATTTTGGATATGCAAATGTCTAGGTAGCTTCATTTGGGCTTTAGCTTTTTCAGACTTTAATTTTTTGTGGATAATGAAGCAGGTTACAATGGCTCTTCTACTGTAAACTTAAATTCAAATTGTTCTGTCAAGGAAAACCATCCGAAATTGCCACCAGACTTGATGGAAGAAACGAGTTTCACAAGTGAAACTCCGTGGTTAACGGTAAGCGTTGCTGACCGTGACGTATTTACGGGCTGCACGCCCAGGTGTCGAGTACATAGGTTCGAATCCTGGGTGCGGCAGCCGGTTCACCGTTAACCCAGCTGTTCATCCTTCCTTAAGGGCTGGTCGATAGATTGGTTGCCTGTCTTAGGCTAGGGTATATATATATATATATATAAAGCTTTAATGAGATGGTCTTAAGACATTCTCTTGTCCGTGCCATCTCTAACATAAAGTATATAGATTTTGGTTCGCATTCTTTTTGTTAAAAAACTACAATTTGAAGCTGGAACTACAAAATAGATAAGCATTTCACGAATGATTTGGTCACTATATGCATTCAGATATACTGGAATTATTAAAAGCCACAACAGCATTTGCGCTAAAAAAAAAAGGGGAAGCGGAAACATTTCTTTTTTTGTGAGCTACATTGAAATAACTGAACGATCATTTGGCGAAGGTTTGAGCAATTCATGCTCATAAAAGCAATAGTGTAGTTTGTTCTTCTGTTTAATGACTAATTCAGAAATGTATCCGCTGGGGGAGGGGTACTATTTCAGAATGAAACCGAATTTTAGAGTTGGGGTATTTTGTTTGTATTTAGAGAATTCGAAGAGGTAGGCAGAGAATCTCTCGGATGAAAGCATCTACTGCTGAGAATTGATGATCAGTAGATCAAGTGTTGCTATACATCGGCTTAGAGTATTCTCAGCTTGTGTGTTAAAGATTAATACACACGTCAAGACTAGCGTATTCCTATATACGTTATAAGTTAGGGAAAGGTATGTAGGTGTCACATCAAATACTAGTTGTGATCTGGGTAATAATGGTATCTTAGGATATTTTCAGTTTTAGTTTTGCAAGGCATCGAGTACAAAGGAATATTTTTCTTACTTGGTGTCCATTTCATTTCCCTCAAATTCCACAGGAGCGCTTCAGCACACGAATGTTGCTGGAGGGATCTTGAAGTGAACACAGTTGAGACAAATATCACTCGTATGTTTACCTAAAACTTTATGTACAAAAGGATGAAAATATCAAGCTAAAGCTACTGATGTTTTCAAACCACAACAGTTGACTGTAGTAACACCAACACTCCAGCAGTAGCAACATCACCAACATCAATACTCCAGCAGTAGCAGAAACGCCACCACCAACACCATCTACATTATTTAAGCAGCAACAGTAACAGCAACACCATCAGGCAGTAAAGTAACATAACACTTGCGGGTGGTAAGGTAACAATAACACATGTGGGTGGTGAAGTAACAGTAATACCTGCAGGCAGTAAAGTAACAGCGACACCTACAGGTAGTAAAGTAACAATAGCAGCAACACCTATGGGCAGTAAAGTAACAGTAACAGCAGCACCTACAGAATAAAGTAAAAGCAACACCTGAATACAGTAAAAAGAAAATAACCAACACCTGCAGGCAGTAAAGTAACAGTAACAGCAACACCTGCAGGCAGTAAAGTAACAGTAAAAGCAACACCTGCAGGCAGTAAAGTAACACAAGACACGACTATAAGAAGGACAACCGTAGTATTGTGAATGAAACAATAAACCCTCCAGACGACAGAGCACTGGACGTGAGGGCATAAATCTCTATGAATTATGGACTCAATCTTCCTGAATCCAATTCTCGTTTATTTATCTTCTGGGGGAAAGACGCACGAACACGCTTTATCGTAAACCAGCGACAGACGTATGTTACTGCCTGCCGTACTGTGGTGCTGGAGATCCATCTAATATCCGACAGTTCTCAGACGAGCGAGATCGTTTCCTGTATTCGGGATCGTAAATCCTCCCAGCAGTGGCCAGACAGGCCCGCAGGGAGGACATTAAGTGGGGAGGAGACGACGATCCCAATGCAGCGTTCCGTGTGATGAAAAGACCAGCCGGCCGCCACATGGGTTTGTGTAGAGGCGAGAGAGCCACAGAGGTGAGGAACCTGGCAGCCACATGCTATGGGGGAGTGTGTGTGTGTGTGTGTGTCTGTGGAGGTGAGGAGGGAGCCACAGATCACAGAGAGTGTATGTGTGTGTTGTGGAGGTGAGGTTTCGGCCACTGATTATGTTCGGGGAATTCAGAGATCAAGAGAAGCGGGTACGGAAAATATAAAAAAAATGTGATAAGGTGTGGAGACGAGAAACTAATTAAGGTACGAATACTTGGAAATGATAATACGATAGAGTCGAAAGAGGATTGGAAGCCAGTCTCTTTCACCAGATATTTAATAATGCGATTCTTGTTTTCTAATAACTGAGGATTATTAAAGTTCATATGAAGTCAGTACATGTTATACGTACCCTGTAATGTTTTACTGGAATTTTGTATCCGATTGATCAACTGATTAATATTGTTTCTTATCGAGATGACTGCGTACGATAGTTCTTGGGTACCCTGTTCCGCAAATTGGTTGCTCTAAGAGAAATACGTTTATGAAATCGGTTCGCAGTTTCCATATTTTTCCCCTCTGATTCTTGGCAGTTCAGCGCCGATACCTTTGCGAAGAGAGATGGAAGCGTCGGACAAGTGATCAGCTTTATATATTGATTGGGTCAAGCGTGATATCGAGGCGGGGTGGCCTCGGCAACTAAATGTAAATTTAGAACCTTTGTGAACTGTGTGTCAGTATGGGCAGTGAATCAGTATTGTGCTTTTCTGGCCGAGCACAAAGATCTCTTTTATCAGTCTATCTGTTCATCTATCTCTCATACATATCTACGTATATCTATCTATCTCTCATACATATCTACTTATGTCTATTTACCTAATCTATCTATCTAACATATCTACGTATCTATGTGTATATCTGATCTATCTATCTGTCTGTATAATCTACGTATCTGTGTCTATCTACGTATCTATCTCTCTATCTGAAAATGTCAGGGGAAAAGGCATTCTAGAGAGAATAGTGAGGGCGCCATATGAGTGGTTTCTGATGTTCGTTCGAGCTGAGACGGCTCTCACTGGAGGCACAGATGCGACACATCTGGTGTGGGGTGAGAAACATCCGCCCATTCTCTCTATGAACACTATAAGACATTCTTTATTATAGTCAACGGGAAAAAAAATTTTCCCGGTTTGAAGGTAATGTTCTTTGATAAAGAACATTATCTGTGATATTTTCTAAACATTCTCTCTTAGAAGTGTTATGGAAGTATAGCAACCTCTTATAGCAAAGCCCCAACAGAAAAAAAATGATTTTGAAGAATGAGAGAAAAAAAGAAATCAAACATTTGTACCTTCTCCTCATAGTGGAGAGAGAGGGGAGAAAATGTAGTCTGTAGGAGACGTGAGGGCGTGGGAAGTGAGCCAGTTGTTGTTTGCTGATGATACAGCAATGGTGACAGATTCAAGTGAGAAACTGCAGAAGTTGGTGACTGAGTTTGGAAGTCATCATCGCTGTTCCAACCTGGTGAGTTACCTCGGGGCTCTGTGGCCAAGTCATGAGCAAATACGCTCAAGTAATTGGTATTCTGGGCAGTTTGTACGAAGAGGTCGTGTAAGAACACCAATGAGTCCACCTTGAGTACCACACTTAAGGAAGTGGCTTAAAATACCAGTACTGACCAGGCTTCCTTTAAAACCTCTGTCAAACAACCCAGCTGGAACGCCACTTGAAAACCATCCAGCTTGAACACCACTACCAAAAAACCCCAGCTTGAACACCACTACCAAGCACCCCCAGCTTGAACACTGCTACCAAAAAAACCCAGCTTGAACACCACTTGAATGCTACCGTCGATATCCCCAGCTTGAAAGCTACTACAGAAAAGAAAACATCATCTTGAACATAACAGTATCCAAAACACCTCAGCTTGAACTTTACGACCAAACCAACCCAAGCTTGAATACCACTAGGAAAATCACCTTAGCTTAATCATCACCGTACGGAAACGAGGTGCAACCACTGAAACAAACGCCTAGGTTGGTGGACACACACCAACCAAAAAGGATAGCACAGACACCACTTTAGAAAAACCGTAAACAAAATCCACTGAAAACATTAACAAGAAATTTCCATCTGGTAGTCATCATGTAGCGGGAAATAGGAGTGGAGATGAATCCCATTAACTTTGGCAATCCTGCTAATGGCTCCATTAACGTATAAAGTTGTTTTTCCTAATCTCAATATATCAGGGAATAGAATCAAGTAACAAATGCATTGTTACCAGCACTTCGAATGATTTTCTAATTCCCATTTCTCTTAATTAAAAGAGATTTTCCTTATCAAGAGAAGCCAGTTTGTAGTTGTGTTTTTTTTTTGTAGTTTTAGAATATGTGAGGTTGGAAGTTTGCCTTAACCCAGGGAGTGAGTTCAGGAACCTCAGCACAAGAGGGAGTCCCATTTCTAAACTCGAGTGTGTTCGGAGCCGCAGAGCATGTGAATCTGGAACGTCATTTGTCAAGTGGAACAATTATAGCACACACAGAAACACACACTGTGATTCGTAAAGAAGAAACTATGTATATATATATTTTCACAAACTCTTCGTATTTTGAAAGTTTATGCTTTACAAAACTGTATTTTTTCAACTATTATCATCATGATTCATCGACATCACCTGAAAGATCTGATACCGAGGTGTAATTCGTGTTAATAACACAGACCTTCTTTCATTTTTTCTTTTGCTTCTTAATGACAGTGCTAAAGTCTCAAAAGAAACTATCATCCTATATATAGATAGAACGAATTCCAATTGGTGAAAAGGTCACAAGTTATCTTCGGTTCCAAGAAAGATAATCCATTGAAAATTTCTTACTATCTTAGCTTAATGCAATTTTCGCTTTTGATTTTTCCTTGGAGAATCGATCGATGTTTGAAGAGCGAGGCAGTCTCCAGCAAAGGCTGTAGACTCGTGTCATTCATCTGTCATTTTCTATTTTCTGAAGTCCATCCTTGAAAACACCTGCTCACATAGATAAGCAGATCCAAAGACGAATAGAATGTCAGACGCATATTTCTTCACGCTTCTGTAAAGGTTCCGGTACAGGCTGATCTCATTCTTCAATTTTATATCAAATAATTCAGTCCATCTTTGGTAAAGAGCCAGGGTAGATTTCTACTTTTCTAGATTGCGAGTTCGGTCAGCAAGCCTTCAGATTTTGAAGTCTTCAGCTGATTCAAGTTCCACCTCTGGTCAGTCCCGTAAATGCTGAGACGCTCTGTGCGGAAAAGACTACGGCTTCACGAGGTTTCAACACGGACTAAAGTCGTCATTTCAAACATCTGAATTTCTATAAATGTCCGCCAAAGGATTTCTCTGTATTTTCAGAGGAGCATTTTTATTTCCTTGGTTACTGGTGTCAAGATAGTGGCTTTGTTCCTTATTGTGATGGGAAATTAACCAGTGAACTCGTCTTTTAAGGCCTTAGTCAAACAGCGCTGACTCTAGTTCACACGAACGGGACCTCTCCTAAAATAGAACGACGTCTGTGTTCGCCTTTTCCACGCCAGCTTTTCCCACTCTCCTCACCTCCACGTTTGTGTTTTCTTAATATCGACCAGAGCACCATACCCGGCGACATAACTGAAGTGTTTCCTCACTGTACGATAGTGTCCTAGACTGAGCACTGCCAACAAGGTGCTTATGATGATCGCGGGTACATTACGCGTACTGATGCGCTTAACTGAATTTGGTTCGAACTCCCGCGTCTTTGTAGCAAGGGTTAGTTACAAGTACTTGTGAGGGAGTTGGGGCTACCCTGCCCCCTTCTTTGCTGGCCTGCAGGGCTGGGATGTGGGGACTGTAGATCCATAGTTTGATCCACATTAATGGTGCAGCATGTGTCTGGTCCATGTAAATGGGAACGGACTTAGCGATGATATAAGAACGTATGTTTGAGGATGTGTGTGTGTGTGTGTGATACTCAGCAGCATATGTGGTGCAACACCTGATCCTCCTAATGAAGAATAGGACGGGGATATCACTGATAAATAGATAGACAGACAGACATTCTGTTTCTTTAGGTACCTCAGTAGCAGCCAATAGAAGTCTACCTTTTTATCCTGATTCACTTATACTTATAAAATGCGAAGTTGTCACTTGGTATTTAGTGCTGATTACGTTATAGATGGACTCGTATTTAGTTAAGTGATTCATGGTTCTGCTCTCATCTCTGGACACGGTTCGCATTTTGCATTAGTCGTGTCTGAACACCTGCTCTTCCATGTGTTAGAAACTAGAATGTAATTGTTTTACTTAAAGAGTTAAAAAAAAAAATGTCAGGTTGGGTACTTGCCTCGTTGGCCCTATTATACACATGATGTCATCACTTCCCAGTGAGTCTGTGTTATGAAGCTTCACAAGTGACGAATGATCCATATACTTCGAAACTGCTTCGTAGATTGGTTGTTAAAGCAGTGGGTTTGTTTGTGACGATGATATATGAATACTGGGTGGAAGTACAACTTAACAACTCGTATAAATGAAGCATCAAATACAGTTCATATTGTTGATTTTAAAACTCATATTCCAAACAAAAAGGTTCACAAAGACTCGCAAGTCTCGATCAGGGTTCGTTCAAGTAAACCACTGGTCGAGTCGGTTCCAGAGGTGTGGTTGTGTCTTTTGGGAATATTTGTTTCCGTCGCTGGTCCAGCTGGAGGTAAGAAGCATCGAGTATACTTCCTACGGAAGCTGGATTATCTGCATGTCTGTTGTCGAATCTTTGATTATTACTTGAGGGTTTTGGTAATATGTATGTTATATTTATGAATTATTTCCGCAGGATTGTTGCTGTCCAGCTGGCGATGACGGTCAAGGGAATGGTGATCATCGTGACGGCGGTAGGGCTGGGTCCTGTTTCAACCTCTGCTCGATTACTTCCTGGTGAGGATAAGGCCTCGAGTAGGGCTACATTTACAGGCACTGTGATGTTATATTTTCAAAGCATTTTTCATTGCCAATTATTCCTGAGTATTATGGGGTAAAGGCTAGGTTACAGCACCGGAGGATTTTTCTAAAATTGATTATCCTTAGTAGTGGGAACGACACTTGATAAAAATCCTTATTGCATAAACCCGACTTCATTAGTCTAATTTTTTTTTTTTTTAGATTTAAGAATTAGTTATAAGCTTTTAAGGTTGGCATAATTCTAGAGGCGTTAGAAATCATTCCATCATTGGTACGAAAACTCTGACGGAAAACTGTTTTCAGCTAACAACCTAATTACCTCTATCAAGGCAGCGTGTATGTTGGGGAAATAAAAGCTAAATTTCTAATTGCCTACCGGAAGGTCAATTTTATATAAAACTTTAAGGTTATGCTCCCAGACTTTGGTATACTTTATCCTAAATTGGGCCTAGAACCATTTTCTTTTTCAGGCAAGGGGGGTTGGGGAGGGAATTTTAATCAGTGGTGGCCTTATGGATGGCCAGACAAGGGAACTAACTACCCGTGGCCCTGCACTTCAGTGAGCCCCCCTCAAAAATTTTTTTCTTAAAAATTTGACTAATTAAATTTTCTACTTTTCATATCAGTATAGTGTCAGGTTAGTTTTACCTGCTGTTTTGTGGACAAACTTAAGGTGAAATAAGTCGATAATGTTTGTTATATAATGGAAATAAATCCTGTAAGGCCCTTCCCCTCAAAATAAATCTTACCCAAGGCTTCTGCAGTCATAAAGCCATTTGTTGTCCTGAATTAGCAATAGTAAGACTTCAGAAAACGTAAGATGCTTTTATGAACGGCTGCACAGATCGGCTAGTTTCGATGTGATAAAATTTGATGTTACTCGACCTCTTAGAGACGTTCCTTAGTGCATCTTCGGCTTCTATTCTATTGGTAACACCTGAAGGATTCAAAGTCTAACTTCCATATACAGATGAATTTAGAATTTTTTTCATTAGTTTTATTTTTTGTGGTTACAGTTCTTGCACAGTAAAAAGATTCTATAGTAAATAACTGAGGAGTAAAATTGATATATGAAGGTAATCTCGGAGTGTTTGTGTCCGTTACAGTGTGTTCTGTTGGCTCTGTTATACTTATTTCAATTCTTTTTAAAAGGTTTCCATCGATCCATTATGAATACGCATTTTCCAACTGCAATCCTACTAAAGTTTTGCATCTTTGGGAGTCATCTATTTATTAGAGGAAAAGGAATGAATCATTCCCCTCAATTCTCTTTGTAATATCAGAACCGCTTCGCTTAAATTCCTTTTGAAAGGTCATGAATGCGTTTTAACACTTTCAGAGAATGTTGGAACACGCGAGAGAAATGCCAGATGTCGTGGGCTGATTAGAGGGGGCGAGAACCCTGTCTAGGGTGTATGCGAAGCCAGCAGCTGCGTCTGTTGTGTTCCAGTTGAGTCCTCTCTATCCTGTAGCTCTCAAATCTTCAGCGTAAACTTGATCCACATCATCTAAAGGTAATCATTCGTGAGAACATGGAAAATCTCCTCGTATTCCAATGAATGTTGATAATCTATATGAAGTTCTGAATGTGCTAGCGAAGGATAGTGCTCATGGGATGGTGTAGATTAACGAATTCATTTCTGGAACTGAAACATGAGAAATGCTGCTTCATAGAAACAATTTAAAAGGTTGATATCATGAATTTTAATTGAATATATTAGTCTTTATCCCTGAGGATAGGGGACAAATAATACTGCCAAAGTATTCCCTGAGTGTCGTAGAAGGCGACTAAAAGGGGTGGGAGTGGGGGTGCAGGAAATCCTCCCCTCTTGTATTACTTTCCCAGAGAAGGAATAAAGCAAGGAGCCAAGTAAGGAGTGAGGAATTTTCCTTCTAAGGCTTGGTCATCTGTTCTTGACGCGACCTCGCTCACGCTGGAAATTGCTAGCATGTATAAAAAAAAGCCCTTGGTAGGTCAATAAATTTGATATATGAAAAACGCAGCAGATAGGGAATACATTGAGAAATGAGGATTTTGACATGGAAACATGGTTTTAAGATTTTGATAATAATAATAAATAAATGGTTTATTGACCGAGAAAGATATACATCGAATGATTCATTATAAAACATAATGTCTTGGTTTACAATAACTAGTTTGAATTAAAATTGGGTCTATCCCTAAAACTAAAAAATTATAAAAAATGAAAAAATGAAAATAATAAATTATCTAAGAACATATAAAACATATTAGGAACAATCAAGTCTCTCTAAAAGGAATATCAGTGCTAAAGATGTCTAAATGCTGTATATGTGGAGAGACTTTGGAATTCAATTTTTCATCTTTTATTGGTAATGGCGTACATTTAACCACAAAAATTGTCTTAATTACAGAAATGCCTCTTTGTATGTCCAATTCCTTTGGCTTCCGTGCCAGAGGTGGTCACTGTGAACATACAAGCTGCAGCAGTGATGAAGACGATCCTGTCGGACATCCTGTGTTGTAGCGATGGCTGCAATGGCTGTGTTCCAAGTAAGTTGTTCTTTTTTTGTTGATAACAAGGTTAATTACAAGGTTAATTACTATGCTGTTATCAAGAGTGTTTAGGTCGGTAGACTTGATTGAATAATGTCTTATATAAAGCGGTCAGGAAGGCTTGGCGTCTGCAGTTCCCATTAGTATATATATATACTGCTAGAGGAAACTTTGGAGCGAAGCTTTTTTCTTTTTTATGTTAGCTGAGACGGCACGGATAGCTAAGGCCCATTAACGAAATATATATATATATATATATATATATATATATATCCAAGCCTGAGGCAGATACCCATTTTATCGACCAGCCCCTAGGGATGGTTGAAGAGCTAGGTTGACATTGAACAGGCTGCCGCAACCAGGATTCGAACCTGTGCGCTCGACCCTGGGCACAGGTCAGGAACGCTGACCGATACGCCATTGGGAGTTTATGAGGAACTTTCGCGATTGCTGTGTTGGTATCAGTGTGTACAGTACAGCAATAGTACATTTGTACTGAATTTCGTATATGTTATGTGTCGTAGTAATCTAATCTTTGATACCTGTTTCCTCAGGTTTTTAACTTTGGAATTTGTTGTATAGTTAATGAAATATAAATGTACGTACGAGGAAGAATGCTTCCTTGGTTCATTAGATACAAAGATTAGTGTCAATATTTCATACGCAAATTGTTTAGCTTTAAGAGGCTCGGTGGCGTAGCTTTACTATCGTTGCTTATCGTAGCTTTATTACCTTTGCTTACCGTTGCTTACTGTAGCTTTATTCCCGTTGTTTACCGTATTACGTTTTGTCGCTGACCATTTGTGCCGTGACTGGGATCCTGTTAGACGTAACACAGCCTCTGCTATTCCACGCACGTTTAGAAATTGTTTGAAATTTCTCATTTTTTTGATATATTTACGAAATGAGGAACCTAAACGATGGTGCATCATCAGGGCATTTTAATCTCTTGTACTTCAATATCTCTAGCTGAAATGTTTGAAAAGTATACGAAGGCAACATCTGTTTAAAGGCTATTGGAGCTTACACAAAAGTATTCTCGCGCACACGTAATCTGGCGTCGGCCATCTCTTCCTAAGTACGTTAAACGTGCTTCGGCAATTATCATAATCTTCGGGATGTGTGCAGTCTAGCAGAATTTGGATGGTGAATTTAAGCAGTTAAAACAATCCAAGCTGAAATATTGGTTACTACTGCTAACCTTCCGTCTAGTACCAATAATATATTGAACACTGTGATTTCCAGGTAATTAGTGAGGAAAATTTGCAACCACAAGGCATCTAGTCTGGTGACTGTAAAGAAGTGAAAAACTCTCTTAAAGTGTCTTCAATTTTCCGACAAAATTTCTTCCATTTAATGCGAATTTGGTGTAGCTTTTGGCCCTTCAGTGCATAAAGAATTAGCTTGATCGTGAAGTTTGGCGCTGACACTCAATGGACGTGTCATGGTTGGACATTAAGTCTATTGTGAACTAGTGACAGAAAAGCTTGGAAAGAATGTCAATCTAATTCATAAGATATGGAAAGTCGCCACTGAATCTCGAACATCAATAGAATTCTTGCCCGACCATAAAAAAAAAAAAAAAAAGTAAAGATTTGCAAAGCTCAAAAAATCGTTGTTTTTGTTATGCAATATTTCGGTAATAGAGGGCTGCGGGCAAATGGTATTTGATGATCGACACACACACACACACACATATTTATATAAGCAGCTACTGAGGATGTGAGCGAATGAACCTATGTTCAACTCTTTATTTTCCTTGCGCTGGCCATTGGGATAGGACGTGTGGTCATTTTGAGGGACCCTGTCAGCCATCTCTGTAACAATGAAGACTGCCTCTGTTGTGTTCCCAGCAAGTTATGCACCATTAGACTGTGAACAAAAATGCAAAAAAAGAGAAGAAAGGACTGCTCATTGTTTTCATAATATGTCAAAAGTTTGGAGTTTGTCAGGAGTTTAAGTGAACTTTATCAAAATTTGTTTTTGGTATATGGTTAGGTTTGACGAGTTTAGATTTACCAATTTTATCGACCCCGATTCGATACTTTCTTGTTCATTTTACATATCGGTAAAATCATAGGCTTCAGTGTGGTTTAGAACTGGTCTGGAATCTCCTTAAATATTTTTTGTTTTAGTACAAACGAAAATGTAACTTTAATTTCTATAGAGGCGCTGGAGTTTAACCACTGATAAAACCCACATGTCATCTGTAGCGTTAAAACGCGAAAAGTTATTCGTTCGTATTTTACATTGTCTAATCATATGCATGCAATTAGCATAACCTCCAAATTATTCCTTTGTCATAACCCTACCACTGAAGACTTAAATTTCCTCTGAAAATTAACGCGTAAACACTGCAGCATACCCGGTATGAGATGGTTGTTGTTCTGAATGCTGTCGAAGTGGTGAGAATTGTATACACAGCGTGTGTGTGTGTGTGTGTGGGAGACGATGACCGCGTCTGTTCTTTCAGGCCATTTCCTCTGAAGTCTTCGTGGGTTTTACAGGTGATCATTAGCACAAAGGCTATCCATTTTGTATCTGTCCTGAATACAAATTGCTGTGGTAATTACGATATTTTGTCTGTGTAAAGTTGTATACTTTTCGAAACTTTGGAATGGTACATATAGCATGAAATTTTTAATTGGTGTAATGTGGTATTGTGAAATTAAGGAGATAAAGAAAGTGAAAAAATTTGCAGGTAAAGTTTGCTTACAAATTTTGTTTGTGTTAAAAGCGTTTTATTGGATACTTTTATGATTGTAAACCTTAAGGGCAATACTTAAACTATTAGCCATTTCTAGGGTTGAAATTTTACCTGAGGGCGTCTGATTTGTACAGATCAGCTGATTGATTATCTTCAGTTTAATACATTAACCACATCTTTAGTTGTAACGATGAGTCGCTATATATATATATATATATATATATATATATATATATATATATATATCGCAAGTTAACTTTAAGATATGTGAAACTAATCTCAAGTTAAATGCACAAAAGGCGTGACCTTAACTGCTTGGTTAAAATGGGTCCCTGTGCCAGTGTGAGAGTAACGAGGATTCTGTCGCATAACTGTGTAACACTGACGACTGTCTCTGTTGTGTTCCACGTCAGTTATTCTGGTGACTGTGTGTTGTTTGTGTATATTGTCTACAACAGATAGTGTAGAACAGACAGCTCGTACCATTATTTCACGAAGTCATTGTATAAATTTTACTTTGCTCAACAAGTTCCTCTTGAAATGTCACTGTGTAGGCAACAGCTGAACATTCGAGTGAATTATATCATGGTCAGTGATCATGAAATGCTTGAAATGAAAATAGAATTTGTTTTTTCCTTGAAGCTAAGTTTCCAATTGAAGGTCCTTTCACAGGCAATATGATTATCTAGTATGATTCCTTTGTGTCTACTAACTCTTCATAGTTCACCTGTTCTCTGCACATCTGCTCTGATTTGGTAACCAGCTGGAGCGTTACCAGCGCTTTCGGGTAGTAAAAAATTGTACATTAAGGCTCGTAAAAGCCTATATATATTTTTTTCTCCAATTTCAGGTTTTGTAACTTACAGTAACAGTCGCCAGTCTTAGACACTCGTATGCTAACACTCTAATCCTCCACGAGTTAAAAAATCTACTTAGTAGATATAGTTCCGTACAACTTTGAGCACCATATATATTCATTTTCAAATAAACAGGAATACTTTCACATGGATTTAATTTGTAGTTCCCTAAGATGCAGAATTGGTAGTCTGGACAATGGTCTGGCGTGTAAAAGAGGATAGAAACTGCTTGAGTGTGGGATAGTATGGCTGACCTATTTAGAACCAGCTTAGGACAGTGTAACTCGAAGTGTCAGTACTGAATAAGGATTGCAGTGTATCATGAACGACTAGAACGAGCACAGTACTGGAGTGTAACATGCCTAGTCAGGACTGGCTCAGTACTATGGTGTCGTATGACTTAACTGTTAAGGACTCCCTCAGCTCTGTCTTTTGTTAAATAATTAGTTTTTTTTTTTCCTACACATCTTCCTCGTCGTCTGCGACACTAGGAATATTCGCGTCCAGCATGTTTGTTATTAATCGAGACTAATGTTCCATTCTAGGTCGTTACAGTAACGTTACGAATCGTAATATATACAGATTGGATCAACAAAACGTAAATTTTGTCAGTTCTCTTATTGTAGCTGGGATATTAAGACTTTAGATAAACATTCTGCTGTACTTTATCACTATAGGCGAACATAATCACCTTGCAACTTTCGATAGGATTATATTAATCTATATTAATCGGCTTATTCCCCGAGCAGACTTCTTCTTTAAGTCTTATCATTTCACAAAACGTAAGGTGACTGTCGCTTGCTTTAGGCCTGTCAATTGCCAGGGGGGGTCTTTGATGGAGACCGTCGACCTCAAATTACTATGCAGCCACACAAAAGAATAACCTTCAATACTTATGAGTATTGAGGAGTGTTCTAAGACCATGTACTGTACTCTCCCTCGCTATGCATTTGGCCCGTGTTACGGCGTGAAGGCTCACTAGGTAAACACAGCATACCCTTGAAGGGTTGCAGGATGGCTTTGGATTTTTAATCCATAATTTTACGAACGAAAGGAAATATAAAAATGGCCATCTTTTTGCTACCCTGAGATATACGAAATTTTGCAAATTCTTTTCAAGAATGAAGTAGCTTATATATGAAAATTAAACTTAAATAATGAAGCAGTTTCTATATGAAAATTTAATCCTAAGAATGAACCCACTTTTTTTCACGTTAAACCACAATTCGAAAATGTGTTAATGTAAAATAGGGTTCTGTCAGAATCACGCAAATATGGAACGAGAATAACCTCTGTGAACAAAGTTGACGTGGGAAACAAAAACATTTTTCCACACGGAGGAAAGTTGGCGTAGTTGTGTTGTGGCCGAATTCTATAAAACATGTAGAGTCACTAGCGTCGCATGCGGTACGAAGCAAAACTGCGGCCATTGGTGTCCCCAAAATTGCCTTAGTCTAATCCCGTTATACGGCAGAATTAAGCCTTCTCCAGACTCTGAAGGCTATATATTAAGATTCTGTGGGCTGTTGGTTGCTCTAGCAGCCTATTCAAAAGGACCGGATGTCTGGTACTGCCTTTCTAGCCTCGCTCAGTTCCTTCCAGGGACAGTTTCCAGTGGACTGTCCCTCCAGGCCCACCCCGCTCATCCTAGGAACTGTAACCTCTCTGACGCTGACACACACACACACACCTGGCCTAGGCTGGAGTTTGCATTTGTAAAGTATACGCATAGATGATACAAAGTAAAGATATTGAGCAACGCGTATAAAACAATTCCCCCCGTAACACACGTAACACAAACTGCAATCACACACACACACACATTAAAAAAAGAAAACATATTGAGATCTACATTATTGGGTTCTCTCAAGTATAGACATGGAATAGAAATAGATGAACAAATGAATAATTTAGAGAACTGACGACAAAGTTGTGTATAACTGCTACTTTTTTTTTTTTTTTTTTTTATGTTGAAGGCTCCAGTCACGGACAAAAGTCCACAAAAAGGCCGGGCCCTAATTGAAATATAGAGAGAGTTGAGAAATTGGGAAAAACAGACAGGGAAAGTATTCACAAATTTT
>JAYMFT010367273.1:0-22124 GCA_038088735.1 Panulirus argus
AGATAGATAGATAGAGATAGATAGATAGATAGATAGATAGATAGATAGAGAGAGAGAGAGAGAGAGAGAGAGAGAGAATACGTGCTGGAACTTCGCCCCCGTTGAGAACAAAATTCGGTGTCTGTTTGCAGAAGGTAATATCCCCAGCCTATACTTTCCGCTGCTGGAGCCGCTTATCATGCGATAATAACTGGCAGCCGGGATGGCGCGGGTGTCGGCGAGGTATATACTTACTACGGTAGTGTTTACTCTACCCCAGGGATCACCCCCCCCCCCAGTGTGGCCCACTGCTGCTCTCCGGTAAGTACGCACACACACACACACTCACACACACACTGGAGATGGTCAGTAGGTCCTTCTGTCTCTCCGTCAGTCAGTGCGTCCGGTGCTGGGGCCCCGCTGTTGGTGGTGGTGGTGGTGAAGAGCTGGTGATGAAAAACGAGCAGAAAGCATCCGAGAATGCAGGTAGAGAGAGAGAGAGAGAGAACGTAATTATGATGAGCTGTTGAAATACAAGTAGGAGGAATGAAGCTGAAGCGCTCTAGCCATGGGACTGAAACGGAAGAAGAATCATGGAAGTGAAACGAGGGGGGGTAGGAGAGGGGGGAAATAGTCCTGGTGAAACGCATGAGTCGTAGCAGTGAAACTCGGGAGGAGGAGTCTTTCCGAAACTTAAGGATCGTGGGTTTGAAACTAAGGAATCGTGACGTTGAAACTTGTTGGTCGCGGCGTTGAAACTTATTAGTCGTGGTGATGAAACTTAATAGTCCTGGTGTTGAAACTTACGAATCGTGGCGTTGAAACTTAGTGGTCGCGGTTCTGAAACTTACGTCGTGGCCTTGAAACTTCCTAGTAGTGGTGTTAAAACTTCCTAGTAGTGGTGTTGAAACTTCCTAGTAGTGGTGTTGAAACTTCCTAGTAATGGTGTTGAAACTTCCTAGTAGTGGTGTTGGGACTCACGAATCGTGGCGTTGAAACTTATTTAGTCATGGCGATGAGACATACGAATCTTGGCGTTGAAGCTTAGGAGGGAGTGGCTGCGCGTCCTCCGCCACCCGCACAGCACGCTCCAACAAAACCTCCTCACTACCACCCGACCCCAGCCCAGCCCAGCCCAGCCTCTCTCACCACCAATCCGACAATTCCTTCCTTACACTAATGATTTCGTAAATTGGACGTCGCGGCGACGGTAGTATTAGCAGTGGCGGTCGTAACAATCAGGCGTTCTGCAGTCGTTTTAAATCACGATCACAATTTGCGGGAAAATGAAGAAGAAAAAAAAGAAGTAATTCAAATCTTCCGCAATGTTCTAATGATGCCAGAAACTGGTATTGGTCCAAGGAAAATTGACGGTTTGATATAACTTGTTTTGCCCTCTCTCTTTCTCGTTCAGGAAGATGTCGTGCCAGTCTCAATTGATCACGTCCGATCCCCCAGCATTTAGAGTGACGGGAACGCCATGAATATACTTGAATATAGCCCCGGCCTCCTCACGACGTCACTGGGCAATGATAGCCGGCCCGAGACGGGATCGTGTTGTATTCAGTGTTCTCGGGGGATCTACTGCGCTGGTGGCTTGCTTGCTTGCTTGCTTGCTTCCAGAACCTGCGCGCTACACAAGGGCTCCGTCATGTGTCTGCGGGTGGATTTGAGATCGTGTGCGTCCTCAGGTAGGAATTGTAGAAGATCTTGTTGAAGGCGGACTGAACGTAATTGGAGGCCTAATGCTACGGTCAGCGGACAAAGATAACATGAAGTGGAAACACTCTATGAAAAAATGTTACTAATGAGCCACGTGAGGTTAGACGATTATAAGACTCGAAAGAAGAATTTGATGTAGTCTATATTATAGTCTTATGTTACATTTATATATGTTACGGTTTGTGAGATATTAATGAACGTTCTCGTATATTTCAAAAAGAATCTTAATCTGCTCTTTTTTGCCACCTTAGCGAGACTGCTTGGGAAACAGACGCCTGAGCCATCGAAGAGAAATCCTCGCTTGTCCACTCCATCCGTTCCTGGTTTTTGATAGTTATGATGCAAGAGGAGAGCATTTCCAGCGGTCTCTTCTCCAGTTTTCGCTCGTCTTCGTCTCCCTCATGTGACTCAAGAATTATGTGGGAAGTATTCTTTCGTTCATTAGATCAGGGTTGACTCAAAATATGTATCATGGATGAGTGAGGAAAAGTAGTATGATAATATAGTACTAGTGATACGGTATACAACGATCTCTTTTATAATGCTGCTTAAGGATCTCTCTATATGTGTTACGGTGTCTGGGAGGTACCACAGGAAAAGCACCTTTATGACAGCTGGGATCGGTGTTGCGGGTAGACGAAGCTCGTGACAAGAAAGAGCCATGCGACACTGGAGATATCTGTTGAATGGTCTCTCCCACAGAAGTGTTCCAGGAGACTCCAGAAACAGGAATAATTCGGTGACAGTCAGCCATGGACGTTTAGAGACACTTTGCCTCTTTCTTTTGTTAACGTCCTTACATAGTAACCGACGTCCTTATACTGTGTGATAACAAACGTCGTTATTTAGTTACTAAAGTCCTTGTGTTGCATTGTAACAAACGACCTTGTATGATAGCTAACCTCCTTTGTATTGAATGATAGCTAACATCCTTGTATAATAACTAACGTCCTTGTATAATAACTAACGTTCTTGAATAATAACTAACGTCCTTATATAATAACTAACGTCCTTGTATGATAACTAACGTCCTTGTATAATAACTAACGTCCTTGTATAATAACTAACGTTCTTGAATAATAACTAAACATCCTTATTTATATGATAACTAACATCTCGTCCAATAAAACACCATAGCCAGAACACGTTCCAGTCTCCAGCGCAGCGAAAATTCCTCGCACAATAAAGTGAGCAGAGATAATTCAGGATGATTTTTACTGCAGGTTGCACTGGGGCCATCAATTTCCCCGATGATACGGGGCAGCCTATTAATCACCGCTGCTCCCGAGAGACGCGATCGTAGAGTACCATAATCAAATTGAGCAATTCTATCCCAGTGGGAGAGTCTACGGCAGGTACATACATCATCCCCTATCACGGGTAATTTGAAGGAACTCAGGAAACTGCTCAGATACGACTCGAGATGTGAGAGTTGGTCATCAACACCACCACTATCATCACCACCACGTCGCTGACATGAGGGGAAACTCGATGCAGGAATTATGAGGTGGAGAATATGGTGATTTTGTTTAATTCGGTGAGCAAGCAAATGGCAGGGTTACGAGTCGCTCCTCCGTAAAGAGCCTCAGCCTGAGGCCATTTACTTAGAATGCCCTTAGACTTGGACTGCTTAAAAGGCATCAGCCCGAGATTGCTTTCTTGAAAGGCTTCAGCCTGGGGCCAGTTAGAATGGTCTCATCTATAAAAGGCCACCTAATTCTGAAGCCTTCGGCCCGAGACCACCTAGAATAGTCTCCTTCATAAGGCCACCTACTTCAGATGCCTTCGTCCAGAGACCACCTAGAACGGTGTAATCCATAAGGCCTAAGACCACCTAGAATGGTCTGATCCTGAGACCACTTAGGGACCATCATCGCCCTCTCTTCAGTGATGCTTTCTTCATTTGTGGTGTAAGGCTCAGTCCTCTGTTCTTGACGCTACCTTGCTAACGCGGGAAACGGCGAATGTGTATAAAAAAAGATATATATTTAAGTCTTATGTTTTGAGGCATGTCCTCTTTACGCCCTAAAATATTTTAGGATACATTGGACGAGAAAATTCTCTGCCCCCCCCCCCCCATATAATACGCTAATCATAATTTGTTCCACAAATTATCGCCCCATTATATTTCCATCTTGAGCAAACGCCCCGTACATCTTCCTAGAACTGTATCCAACCGGAAAAAAAAGAAAAAATTACATATAGTTTAGCCAAGACCCATACTTACGTAATAAGAATTTCTTCCCCCTTATAGCAAAATCTAAATTCATAATCTGTCTTGATTGCTGTGTTTTAATAGCTTTAAATCTTTTAAAAATCTGGTCTAAATTGAATATAAAAAGCTGTGATGTAACAGAGAAGAAAGAACTGTAAATCAAAGGGGCATGTAGCGAATAGGGGGTACCCCATTCCTTCGCAGAGCCTCGCCGCCTCTCTGTCCTTCGTCGGGTCGCAACAGGCGTTGCCCCGGCTCCTGGCCAGTCACTCCGTGCATCGCCCTGGCCTCCGTACGCTTGCTGAGTCGGAAGCCGTCGACTGGAGGGCTTTGATGAGCAGTTCCAACGGGTGCGTTCGGTAGTGTGTATATATGTCTCGTTCGTACCCACCGCTACCCCCAAAATTGGCATCAAAAGCAAGAGGAGGCGGCGATCTCTCGCCATTGTTTTTTCTTTAAAAAGAAAAAAAGTCCCCAAATTCGTATCGGGAGAGATGGCCAGCCCAACCCATGATAATTATGACAAAAATGGAGACGAACCTCGAGCCTTGCTCATTCTCCATTCAATGTGCATGTGCCAAAATCGACATGGGCAATTTCGGGGTCATACGTATTACGAAGGCGCCAATTTCCCGGGGCAAATCCGTATCATTATGGAGTATATAAGGCAGATATGGTTTGGATAATGATAATGCGTCGGTGATAGCGTGACCCGGCTTTATAAATCACAGCCTTTTTGCAACCCGAGGTATATATGTTTATATATATCAGGGTTCGAATTTAGCTCTGACGATTTTCATCTTTTAAGACTTCTCAAATATCAGTGTTAATGACGCACAAGAGGTAACTGGGTAATTAGTCATGCTTCAAATGATACTAGCGTGTTAAAGATGCGCTAAAAGTAATTGGGTAATTGGTTAGATTTTTAGAATATCATCAGGTTAAAAGGTGTATGACAGATAATTGGGAAATTGGTTAGGCGTCTTGAAGATGTATCAAAAGTGATTAGGTAGTTGTGTCACCTTCAAGAAAATCGGGTTTTTTAATACGTTCTAGAAGTGATTAAGAAATTGATTGTCATATATCTAGGATGTGCTTGAGTTACATCTTCGGGTATGGTAAAAGGACGGTGGTCTGATTATTATAATTATCTTCTTTTTTCCAGAATTTCTAGTTGTGCTTTGATATCTGGACACCACGCGAGTCCTTCCTTCGCTTCCCACAAAGGTAATGCGGAGTGAAGACATCTTGGACAGGGAAGATTACGGATTTTTTTTCCTTTTTTTCACCGAATAAAGAAAATAATCGTAGCCGCTTCAGTCCATCGAAGGAGAGAAGTTCTCAATCCATCTCAGGAAACGAGAATGCGTCAGGTATGTAAATTTCAATCGAAAAATCGTGAGACTTTACAGAAAACGATGACGAATGAAGTTAGTGAATGAATGTTCGGAATAGTCAAGAGAACGGTAAAACAGTCTCGCAGAAAACGAGAATATCTCGGGCAAATAGATATTATTAGTAAGAAATCACGAAATTTTAGAGAAAATTGTTATTCTTCCTTGGAACGAATCGATGAGCTTTCGAAATATTGGAGAAAACTGTAATATTCCTGCGAATGAAACTCTCCAGTCTTCGAAATATTGAAGAAAACGGTACATGGTTAATAACCCAGTGTAGTGTAAGAAAACGGAGGTATCTTAATCCAGTTAAGAAAGGATTTGTACCATTCCAGTTGTAAGAAGCAGGAGTCGTTCATATCCAGCGAAGGAGATTCGAACACACATGCGAGGAAGAGAAAATATATAAAAAAAAACACTGATTTGGGAAATGACAGTTGAAATACTTCAGTCAGATGAAGAAAATGGAAATTTATCTGTCCCATTAACCGTCCACATTGGGGCTCTGGGCAGTGCGTTAGCTCCACCTCGAGGCTCCAGATGGCACATCAATAGCTTGAGGTTCTAGGTAGTGCATTAACTCCACCTTGAAGGCTCTAGACAGAACATTAACTCCGCTAACTCCACCTTAAGGCTCTAGAGCAGGGGTTCCCAACCTTTTTGTTCCTCTGTAGCCCTTGGGCATTCTGACAGGTTCCCATGTACCCCTGAAAATTAAGGATCAAGAACTGATAAGATTATGTTGATTTTGTATTACTTTATTATGAAATCTGTACGGATTTTTTACTGATTTGTAACGAGGGTGGTCAATATTGCTTATGTTCTACATTACTCATGGTGTACTCTGTACAGCAGTGTACACCGTGGTTATACTCTCAGACCCCGCCTATGTACCCCTTGAGAAGTGCAAATGTACCCCTGGGGTTACATGTACCCTAGGTTGGGAACCCCTGCTCAAGAGAGAACATTCACCCCACCTTGAGGACTCAAGACTGAACATTAACTCCACCTTGGAGCTCTCAACAGATCATCGTCTTCCGCCCTGAGTCTCTAAACAGATCGTTAACTCCACGATGAGGATCTAGGCCGTCCGTCGTCAGCTCCACCTCATCATCTTCCACCGGAACTGTGGCAGATCCGCGCGTCATAAACCAAGCGATATGTACAGCGCCACTCACACCTGCCTCTTCCTCACCATCCATAATGTAGAATCCGTTTTACATTCCCCCGTACAAACATGTCAGTCGACGTCTCACGGGGTCGTTAGATACTTGTTAAAATAGCAACTCCGCCAAATTACTGGGTCACGACATCCTGTATAATTTGTCAGGGACAATCTCCGTCCTCCATCTGAGGAAGTCATGAAGATATTCAAGCTCTGAAGGATAAAATATGTGTGGAGCTAAGCAGATAATGATAATAATAATCCCAGAGTTCTTAGTTCTGCAGAAACGAGCAGCAGTCGATCTTCGCTCGGCATTAACTTGGGCGAACCTTCCGGTAAAAAACTCGTGATGTACGTAAAAACGAAAGAGACGTATTTGCAGTTCAGGTGTTGGGGCGAAGAGCAAGTCTCGTAGATTTATGAAGTGGATCTGACGAGAAAACGCTGCAGTTCGAGTATACAGGCCGGTGATTAGTTCACGCCATCAGCCGCCAAGCGCGCGGCCCGGCCCGGCCCGGGTTTTATGGATCACCAGGGGCGAACGCGTGATCGATCGCCTCCGTCGGGAGCGACCCCCCAAAGGGACTCGTACTTAACGTTTTTCCGTAAATGGTAAATATCACAGGTGCGAGAGGGGGAGGGGGTGCTCACTCGCCGAGCGCCCGCGAGTTCATTTTCCGCGACATTTTACTTTCTCAGTGAATTGCGAGAATCGTAGCCTTAGACCAGGACCATTTTGTAAGTGTTGTCGGTGTTTGTAAAGGGCGCTTGGCGAAGCGCTCCTGCTTAAACTGAGGTCATGGCCGGGGGAGAGGATGGGGTTGGTGTTGTGTCGCTCTCATGACCACACAGGACGGCTGTTGTGAAGTTCATCAGACCCGTTTCTTTACATCAACAACAACTGCAGCAACAAGAACAACAAAATGAATTTACTACATAATGATAACCATTTCAACACCGATGTTGTTGGTTGTGAACACTGGTTTAAACTCTGGTTGTAGGTGTAAACATTATGGTGTTAGGTGCTTCCGCTGCTTACATACGACTGTTGTTAATCACATTGTCCCAGGAACTTTATCCCTGGAGGTAGGATAGAAAGGATACTGCCTACTTATCTTTTGCATGTCGTAGCAGGCGACTACGAAGGGCTGGAGTGTTTGGGCAAGGGCATGAAAAGTCTTCCCTCCTGTATCATTACTTTTGAAAAAGAGGATCAGAAGAAGTAGCCAAGCGAGGATTTATCCCCTAAGGCTCAGTCGTCTGTTCACGGCGAACAGGTATGAGAGAAAAAGAAATCCCCGTGCTATAGTAGAATGCATATGAATTGGTCCTAATGAATATTGATTTAACTTTTTCTTTTTTTTTTTTGTCTTGAGTGACGTCAGCCGAAGCCACAAACCATCTGTAAAACGAAACGCCGCAGCGAGCCAGAGAAAGAATGCATCAAAATGCAGGCCCTAACGCCCTCTTCCAATGCCTATCTCTCGCATTCCAGTAATTTCCTTTTCGGCTGAATATATACATGAAGCAACGAGCGCAACATTACGACTGACGTATCTTATCGCGAGTAGCAATTACGAAACTTCCCCTCGGTAACCAGGAACAACACGAGGTCTCGGGGGATGATGCCAATCTTCATAACAGTCTCTCCTATCGCCCTCCTCATCAGCAGCCTCCACCCAGCCGTCTCCTACACCCGCCTAATTACTCTTTTTCTTGCTTCCACTTCCCTGCCTGATTCCTCAAGCCGGCCGGCAGAAGGCCAGCCTCCGCCGGTGGAAGCCCCTGCTTCGAAGTGGAGGAACGCCAGCTTCGACTGGGGGAGACGCAAGCCTCCAGTTGGGGGGGACTGCCAGCCTTAACTTGGGGGAAAGGGTCAGCTTCGAGCTGCGGGAACGCTAGCCTCGTAATGTAGGATACCTTCCATCGTCTTCTGGCAAGTCCTGTGTCATGGTTTTCCTTCATCAGGTAGCCTGTGAATGCCTCAAACTGACAGTATCTCCCGAGCAGTGAGCACTACGCGCTATCCCTGTCTCATGGCTTTATCTTGTCGTTAAGTCCTCATAGGTAGGAAGGTACTCGTGGTTAGGTACTCTATATTTCCCTCGGTCTCTTATCAATATGAAAATGGTTTTCCTGCGTGATCCCGTCTGCCATACACCTATGCCGTATCTTTTTTTTTTTTCCTTCAGCAATAATTACACCCGTTCTTAACTGGAATATCGCCAAACCTCATTAGCCCTTGACATTTCCAGGGCCGACTCGAAGCCTGACTTCTGTGGTTCCAGAGTTCTTCCCCCGTCTTGCCCCCCCAAAAGCTGCTCCAGAAGTCAGGGGTTTAAAATGAGACGCGGCGTTACTGTTTTGCATGTGACTTGGACCCAGCAGATTTACTGGCAAGCGTCTGCTTGTTATTAGCATCTTGAGTACGACGGTACTCACGCCCCTCGAACACGACGGTACAAACCTTGGGTACGATGACTTTACGGATTGCACCGTCGCATTCAAGGGTGTTGCCGTTTCAGTCAGCGGTCGTGCAGTCGTGCTCAAGGGGTTAAGAAAGAGAGTTTGAGACTTATAAGGGAAGAGCTCAGAGTTGGCTTCATTTCACATACCGCTAACCCTCTCCTGGTGATATAGGTAGACTAAGATAACCTGCATTCCTCCACTGTGGTTAGATACTCTATACCCCATACTGAAATATGTGTCAGAAGGTAACGTTATATATATGCTGCCTCGTATCATGTAATACTTACATCTTCCTAACCCTTCAGAATTATGGATAAGTGGAAGTAATCCATTTACTTGATATGTATTCTTGATTATGAGCGGATTTCACCCATGGTAAACACTGCCTCGAGTGAACCTGTTTATGTACAGACGTGCGTATTTATGCAGTGAACTGTTACGGTGGAATGTACGTAGGCTGAGCATATTGCAGAGCCAAGCAGTACGAGAGCCGGGAGGGGTCCGGTGGGCGTTGGTTGACGGGAGCATGATGGATCCCTCGACCAGCTCTGGTTTTTACCGGGGCTCAGGTGTTTATAACCTTGTTTCCACGTTAACCTCCCAGACAAAGGAACTAAAGGGGTTACATACCACTTGAAGAATGGCTTCACACGGGTTTTACGCCACTACGAGAAATGCTTACGATGAAAAGATGCCGATAGATCAAAGGCGCCGATAGTAACTGTGTCTGGAATGTGTGAAAAAGTTATATATATACGCCGATAGTAACTGTGTCTGGAATGTGTGAAAAAGTTATATATATATATATATATATATATATATATAAAGATAAATAAATACATCACAATAGTTAGATAGACGCATATAATCACAATTATACCTATTCACAAAATCCCATAATGAAAATTAGAGATACCCTCCCTTGTGTAAGCCGTGACCAAATGATGTATCAACCCTTCAGTGCAACAAAGGAGTCTTATTTAGATCTGGACGCTTGGGACCGGTCAGTCGAACACTCCATCTGATATTCTCTGATTTGCGATCCCGAACAGAATTTGCCAAATGGAGTTTCTGTTTTCGGGTTTCGCAATACTGGTTCGGGATTCGCTTGGTCGTGTGATATGCTGTGCATTGATCACTGCTTGGCTTCAGAGCTGGTCCGGTTGGTTGGAGGTTTGAGTCTTGTTTATTTTTTGAGTTCCTTTTTTTTTTATAGTTTCCTACTTCGTTTTGCCTTTGTTTTATTTTTTTTTTTGTGGTGGTTTGGTTCTGGGTTTAGGTCTGATTTGAGTTTAATCAGTTTAATTGTGGTTTGGTTCGAGTTTAGTTTGCTTGAAGCTTCGTTGATTCGATGTTGTAAGGTTTAGTGTCGGTTGGCTCCGGTTTGGTTGTTTCAGGATTAATCGCTTCGACTTCGTCGATTCACTGAGTGGTTCAGTTTTGTTTCCTCCGACTTTAGTCGCTTTTCTTGTACAGCTCTTATTTATTTATTTAGTCTAGCATATTGACTCTTGTTTTGTTAACGAAAGTTTTTATTGAGATGTTGAGATCATTATGAAACTAGTTTTTTCAGGGTTAGTCATGTCACTGATACTTAGGAACAGTTTCGTGAAGGTAGTCGTAATATGCGGGGAGGAAGTTGGAGGTGGTAAGGTGACAGTGAAGGACTGGAGTTTTTTCTCGATGTTACAATATTTTCTTTTACTTTTCGTCGAGTGCGTGGCATCCCAGTGTCTGGCATCAGGTATAGACTGTTTTGGAATGGCATTAACCGCCCACAGTATTTTACAGTGAAGTGGACCATCACAAGCTTTGCCATCTTGTTTACTAGACCACTCTGATTGCAACTGGACACGGGCGGATTATTATGGATTCGTGCCTACTTGTGGGTAAATGGGGATTTTGCACGTTATGCGGGTGCACATTAAAACAAGGGATAATTTCAGGTACGTGTTCCAACTCGCAAATTTTGCAGATACTCGAATATTTTCGCCTGTATGGCTGTGTATAATGAATTCGTGATGCTACATACGAATTGTGGGAGGGTAGAAAGAAAGAGAGGGAATCATCTCGGTGGTTTGGGAGGGTTGAGAGAGAGAGGGACTCATCCCAGCGGTAGTTTAAACTAGGAAGTAAAACTAGTGTGTAGCCTTAAGCCTACCTTCTCCTTCCCTTTACTAAGGCTGTTTGCCCCTTCCTTTCTGACGCTTGTGGTAGACATGACTGTTGGTACTCTTGGCGGATCCTGGTGGCTTTGGCAACTGGAGTTACATGTTAACTTCTTTGTGCCAGGTCTTTCCATGACTTCTTCATGTTGTACCCCATTATTATGATAACTCTGTAAAATGACTTTTCTCGGGTAAGCTGAGTTTACCTGTGTTAAGCAAATAATGTTTCAGCCAGCTTAGTCGTTGTCCGCCAGAAAGAATGCGTGGTGAAGATGAGGCATTTTAGTGAACCACTGTTCATATGAACTTGGCTTTTGTTGGATGATCATGTGGGATGGCCATGTGTACTATAATCCTGACATCAGTTTGTTCACGAGTGTTGGTCATCTTCCTGGAAGTTGTTTTAACTCGACCTAACCCCTCACATCTACACAGTACAGCACTCCTACCGTGGGTGGTGTGGCAGGGCAGGCTACCAAAACATGACCTCAGTGTGGTCAGGTTGTGGTGCTCTCACCACCAACAGAACTGCCTCAGAATGACTGGCTGTATCTTGACCACCAGTCTCCCACCCATAGCAGAGGCAGTGAACCTGATGCATCATTATTTGCTTCAAATGCATGTTATAGTGTCATTGATTCGCACAGTACAAGTACTCTTGTTTTGTTTATTTTTGGACGAGCTCTCCTTTTCTGTCTCCAGCCTGTCACCTGTCTCTTGGCTCAGCCCTCTCTCTACTTATATGTACTGTGGCTGATAGTTTCCTGTTCCTGACTCGCCCACACAAATACCCCCCATTGCACCCGGCATCACCTCACCTCTGTGCCTGAACACCGTCTTCGCCGCCGCCGCCATCTACCTCTCCTCTCTTTACGGCCCTCTTCCTCTCGCCATCCAGTGTCGCCCCCTTCACCCATCCATTCGTACTGCCTCCTGCTTTTCCCTCGGTCTTACCATCCTTTCCCCTTAACAGAGATTATGATTGACAGACACCAGGGGGATCACATTGGGGTTAAAGTCTTCTAGGCAACTATTTTCACATGTCAGGAACACAGGTTACACCTGACTTCAGCCATGCCACAGTACCAATAGAGAGGAAAAGGCATATGGTTAATTCTAATATGTCACTCGCTTGTTTCCCGTGATGTGCACTGATGGGTTGAGGACATTGTAAGAGTGGTTTCAGAGGCTGTGTTTGTCTGGCTAACCCCATGAAAATTGGTTATGGAGTTATTGGTTATAGACAAATAGACAGAGGGCATTAGCAGGCTCTGTCATACAGCTGGTGTTTGGGTCTTATACATAAAGCCGTAAACTCACATTTTCATCGTATGTGTTGCTGGGAGCGGGTTTACAAAATGGTTCCGAAGCTGTATAGACCGGTAAGAGTGACGTCAGATACAGGAGAGTTTATTTTCTGTTCGTGATCAGGTTTATTTTTGTTCGTTTGTAGGAGAGGCCTTAAAAGATCTTGGTGTTTCCCCTTTACAGTCATAATTTTCAGATCTTTTAGTGTGGATGATTCTTGTTCAGTCTCCCTCACTGTCGTGAAAGGAGGGCCATAAAAAAGAAACTGTGGGATGTGGTCAGGTCGTACAGGTTACCGTGTTCCTTGCCTGCCACTGTTTTTCCTTGGGAAAAATTCCTTTACATTTTCAGGTGTTTGTGTATATTTACTTTTCTTTAGAGAACTTAAAGGCAAGACCTAAAGCTCATTGTACGACCCTCTGCCCCTCAAGTATTTGTACGTATATAAGGAAAGGGACTCAGAAGTGTTGAACTGGTAGTTCACATGTCTTGTGTGTGAAACATCTGGAAAATCAGAAACTCCCTAAAACTTTGGCCATTATTAAGTATGGTTCCAGGTGAGGTGCCTGTCTTTAAAGAAGTTGGGTCGGTAAATGATAGAGACATGAAACATATAACACAGCGAAGGATATAGCCTGATTACAATCAAATACAATGGAATGACGTAAAGCAGGTTAGTTTAGAGCACGACGCGTCGCTGCGACCCTTGGATACGATGGCCTGGCCTTTGACCTGCCCCTTAAGATTAACGTCAAAGGTCGCGCCATCATACCCAAAGGTCGTACCGTCATGCTTAAGGGGTTAGTCTGAGTTGCAGCAGCCTTCTACCCATAAACCATTTTTCCCTTACCCCAGTCTGCTGTGATGCCCAACGCTCGTGTCTCCCTTTAAAAAAATCTGCCACGGTAATTATTATTGAAGCAGGTTATTGTGTCATTCTCTCTACAGTTGTCCTTGTCAGGGTAGTTATATTGATCCACTATATATGTATATATACCTATTCTCTTCCTTGTGCTTCGTATTTACATATGGGTGATTTTTCTTTTTATTGATGTTACTGTTACTTGAGTCATCTGGATGCTCCTATAGCGGTCGTTTTTATAACCATAGAATGTATGCTGACCACTTTTGTACATCTGTTGCACGAATATCATAGAACCGAAGAGAACGCACGAAGGCACTGAAAACAAGAAAAACATTGAAATATTATTTTTTTAATGATGTCCCCCGTTTGAATGGTCCTTGCACATAATGACTACTGAGATGCTACGGTTATATAAAGGGGATCATTTTATTCAAAGTAGTTGCTATTTAAATGCTGGTTATTTAAAGCTGTCCTCTATTTAAAGGTTCTTGTCGTTTAAAGGTGACCATTGATAATGGAAATGCCACTCTCCGGCAGTTTCAATTAGTGTCCTAGATTGGTGCTGAGAAATTAGGAGTTTTATGCAAAAAAATTTATTTTACAGTTGCTTTCTAATGGTAACAAGTTATTTGATTTGCAGCTGAAAATTAAGAGTATTCAGCTGACACCAATGTTTAACTTACGTCTGAGGTGGCGTTTGACCCATTAATGTAGTCATTTACAAGGTTGGCTGGTAATTTCCTTTGATTTTCTGATACGAATTGGTAACGCTAGTATTTTTGCTGTTCATATGACGTGACTAATATCGCAAGTAGGTAACCTGACCCGGTGTCCTTTTATTGGAGACTCCAGCATCAGTTATGGCAGGACAGGGCAGACAGCATGTTAGTTAGTAATAAACTGTATTAGTAATAAACTGGCCTTGTCAGTTGGGAATTAATGGATCTGTTGATGGTGCCTGTCCGAGTCAGGGCTGGGGTGGCCACGTCAGGTGCTGGTGTCTGGGTTAGGGATTCCATGTCTGAAGTAGACTCCACCTGAATCGGCATGTCATAGAAATAGATTCTTCTCCCCCCCTCCCTCCTTTTTTTTTTATAGTTTATAACTAGTGGGGACAAGACGTATGTGTGTGTGTGTGGTAGATACGCATGGTAGGCGGGTAGCTAAAGTGGGTCTCTTGTATTCGTGGCAGGTGTATCTGGGGGGAAGTGAATGTGATAGGCGTGTATGAGGCTGGCTTACTGGTGTTTCTGACAAGTCCCTTTGTGACGCCTGTAATCCTTTTGCGCTACCTGTCGCAGGGTGAGTTGGGCTGCATCATAAACTAGCGGCTGTTACCTTGAAAAAAAAAAAAAAGATTTTTGTGTGATATGTTTGACCTTGTGTATGTGTGTGTCCTCAGAAAGTTGAGGGGTGGCAGTGTAGCGTGTCGGGGTGTCTGCCTGGCGGCTCCAGCACTGTCCATATACGGATGTGGGAGTGCGCAATAGGCTGACTGTAATCCTGCAGCCTGGTCCACAGGCCGCAGCAGATAGTGTTGGTGTTGGGCGGCCTGGGACATCGATGGTCAGGGAGCGGGAAGACGGAGTTAACCTCCTTGGATCAGTGTGAGTGGCGGGCGTGTCCAGCAAGAGGCGTGGTTAGGTAGTGCTGCCAGTGACCGAGGAGCTCGAACCATCGTCGTCATCAGCGGTGACACGCTTGCCATCTTTAGAGGTGATCCATCTGGTAGTTGAGGCTCCCTCACTACCCCATGGATCATTACGATCACGATTGCCATGAGATCTTTACAGATTCCCAGTATTTTATTGGAACGTTGAAGTTTCTTTCGTCAGCATATTTTGGCCATGATGCGCCCCCATATTCTAGAGAAGCCAGAATTCATCTTTCTTCCAGAAGGGTGACACTTAAGCACCCTTGGCTACTATCACTTATTGGTGAGATTGTTGGACCTATGAATATCCATTGATGGTCAGAAGACTAAAGTTTGGCATCCGTGGCGTTTCATGCTTGCATGGGAGAAGGATGTCTGTCATGTGAAGGGATTACAACGTGAAGTAATCTCAGGAATCCATATTATTCCGTCAGGATGCGGTAGACGTGAGGTAATGCTTCGAAGTGCCTGTAGAACAGGGATAGGACGGTATAATCATGGAATAGGGATATGGCGGTAGAATCGCATCGGAATTAAAGTTGATAAGGTAGAATGCTTCTGATTCCACTTTTGCTTAGAGGAATATGGAGGAAGATCAGTACTTCTTGCTGGGGCGAAGAAAACCTCAAAATATTAAATGGTTACCCACAAGAAACGTAATTATTGCTCCTGTGGTACGCTTCCAGCTATAGGGAAGCAGATTTTATGATATTCATGACGTGTGGTTTCCAAGATATTGATATGGGTATGCACATGTTATTGCAGTGTTTTGAAATATAAAAGTAAGAAACGAATGAGATTTAGAAAGAGTCAGGAAAAAAATAGGTTTTTGCTCGGTTGAATTTATCCAGGTTTTTGTGTCCCAGTTTCGATATGATGTTGCACGGGTCTGAATTAAAAGAGATGTGATGAGTGAGTAAGAAGCGAGTACTAGAGTGATGAGGGAAGGGAAAGTGAGTTATGTAATGTGGAATCAGCGGTATAGGAGTAAATTGGTTTAAAGGATGATGAAAGATCATTTATGGAGAAAAGAAAGAACGTTCGCGGTAGGACAGAGCCTTGAGGAATACCACTGTTGTTGGCATAAGGAGAGATCGTTCCATCGACAACTCGCACAGTGGACCTGTTAGAGAGGAAACTGTTTATTAGGGAACATAGGAAGCAGAAAACCGATGTATGTATTTTAGTATGCGAATACTAAGGGCAAACCTACAGCCCCTTAAATATTCTCCCAGTGTGGACGTTTTTGATATTTATCATTTGGACTTCATGTTAAAAGTGAACTTCGGGAGTATTTGCTGATGAGTTAAGTAAATGTTTGTTTTCTGAGAATACTTGTGCTTTGTGAAACGTGATTATATTTGTCAGTTTGTTAAATGTTATTTGTACAACGTGAGATAATGTTTGAACGATGTAAGACTGGGTTCAGACCAATTGATGTGTAAGTTTCTTTCCACTTACCCTGTTTGTTGATGGATAGGTAGGAGGTCCCCATGTACCCATATCTGAGGCACAGCCCTCCCCATAACCCACCATTTCCAGCCATGCTCACACACCCACCATTTGAAACTGGTAGCATTTCTTGTTGATACTTTTTGTGGATTATGATTTTTTTTCCTAGAAATTTATTGTTAATATATTCCTCTGAGCTACATTAATCTGTTCTTACCGAAGTCTTTAGGAAAAGTTTTACTTTTTGGTGAAGGTTCAGTTGGTATTGTTGCCGGTAAGGGAGTTGTGTTCAGTGAATGAAAGTCATTTTGGTAGCATATAGGGTAATGGTTAAGGTGTTAGTTATGGTGGATGTAGACGTAAGAGAGCGTTTATTGTGGTGAACGGTGTTGGTTTGGTTTGTATTGGGTGGCGGTGAGTATGTGGTGGTGGACAACGTTGGCTAGCTTACTGTGGTGGCGGAGGTGGCTATGGTTTGGTTATTGGCTGGATCTGGTGGGTGTGATGGTTGTGTGGGTGGATCTAGTTGGCGACCGTGCGGTTGTAGGTAGCGTAGCTAATGAAAGCAACTACTCATGGAGTGTTTTTCTTGCGACTGTGGTTTGATGGAAGATGGTGTTGATAGCAGGGATGAAATTGTCGATTGTTTCTTGATGATAACCAACAAGTGGTAGTTACGCATCTCAGATGTTGATACTGGCTTAGTTGGACGATAGAGGCAGCTTGTGTTGGCGGTGAGAGTGTAGGAAGGTGATGGTGGTTAAGGGCGAGGGTGGAGCACCTGGGCGTGGGCCGAATGTGGGCGAGGCCGTCCTGTCCCACGCGGCCACAGTTTACACACGTCCGCCTTCGATAACGCCAGCGCCGCCGCTCTATTTCTAATCATTTGACCCACCTTGTGCACCACCACCACCAGCACACGCTGTGTAGACGATGACATATATACGCATGGAAGGTTTCGTTACACCTTCATCTCCTCACAGACTTGCCAGGTGACCAACGAACTTGGACGAACCCACAGACCGTCTATATTTAGTTGAATCAGAAATCATCCTGCAGATTATTAACGTACTGATTCTCTTACGTGAGACTCACCTGGCATCACTATACCCACCATCCTCTCTAACGCCACTAGGCACAAGCACAGCCTCACCACTTGCTATTAATCATTACCTGTAAAGTTAGATGAACCATCACAGAAGGAAGCGGCTTGGAGGAGGACACTTAGTACATACCCCAGTTTAAACTATCTACTCGGATGAATATCACGATAAGGGAAGGTGACTTTAAAAATGTCGGTGGTACGACTTGACCTCGGAGAGCCTGAATGACACTTAATAATTTTTCCCTCGTGTGAACCTGCCCTGCCACCTGCGACTGAGCCGTATTTCCTGTCGTCCGGATAATGAGAAATGACAACAACCTTTGGCATCGGACAGTTATACTCAATAACCAACGAACCAAGGTAGCAAGGCCTCCCTATCACCAATTTTTACCCCAAACGCTCGAAAGTCCTCTTATTTGTCTTCAAGCCCTTAGCAATCACCTCCACCCCTTCACACACACACTTGCTCTCGCACTTGGGTGTCGACCTCGATAGTGCCACTCTTGTTCTTAGACTCTCCAACCAGGCACTTGCCCCGCCTTTCGCTCAGTCCTCCTGTGCCTTATGGAGAGCTACGGGTATTGTTTGCTAAATAAGCGTGTCTGGTTTAGGCGGCGCATCGTGTGATCAGGCAGTGGTTGTGCCAGAGTTCTTTACCCCAGCAGCTAGAGACGTGGTTGACCCTTCTTGTAATGGCTTTAATTCATAAGATTGCAGTATGCTAAATGTAAGTCTTGTTGTCATGGTTTAATGAGGAAAATGGATGTCATGCAGCCAATTAAAAGTGCGGATTGATTAATCATTTAGAGGTGAAGCAACAGGCTGCTTCATAAGGAAAATGTGCCTGAAGTACCTTTGTGTGATTTGCTTTAGCGCTTGAGTACATGCATAAGTCGATACATCCAGTGAAGCTTACATTTGGGATTGTTCGCCCTCCAGCAGATTGTGTGGTGCTCTGGGGTCCAGACAAAGACTCCTCTTTAGGTAGACTGGTGAGACGAAGGTGCCAGGCTTGTGCCAAGAGCAGACACTGCCCAGGTAACCGCTCCTCCTCCATCCCCTCTCGTGTAGTCGGCGACTTGTGTGTTATAATGGTCTGCTGCAGCCTGATGCCATCTCGTTGGTGGTCTCAAATTATTGCCGACATGACAGTCAGAATCATGCCCCAGTCGTGGCCATCTTGGGTGAAACGTAGAATAAGGAGTATGATGAAAAAAAAAAAAGCATGGATTGATATGAACTCCTTAGGTGTTTATAAACCTTTCTGGTTAAAGGGAGAGAAGGAAGAAGGGCCACCCCAGACATGTGGACAGTACTCCATACTGGAGTGGATGAACGCTTGTGATGTAGTCTGTGTTGATGGTGGTGGTGGTCCAGGTGTTTTGGGGTGGCCTCATAGATCCTTGGCACTAGTTTAGTGTGGTCGTGACTGGTGTTAATGTTGTCGTGTCTCAGGAGTCGGTATTGTATTTGTTTGGAATGTTTATGACTTGTCTTTTAGTTCTTAGAGCTTTATGGTCTTTACTGTGATTATGAGGTAGGTGTGTCATGATGGTGACGGAAGGGCGGTTTTGATGCTGGTGTGTCGTGGTGGGCAGTGTTCCTGGTGGTGTGTGGTAACGACAGATGGTAGTGGGCTCTTTGGTTGTCTGGTGGTGTCGATCGTGTTTTTATGAAGTTAATGTAAATGGAAGTGATGTTAATATTATGATGGTGATGGTTGTGATGGTGATGGTATTGTGAGATTGTGACAGATGGACGGTGTTGGTGATGTTGCGGTATTGTCATAGATAGTAATGATTCCATGGCTGTGATTTAGTGAACTAGGATCCCGATTCCTCTATTAAGTAATAAAGCATTGAAACTGAACTGAACTGAATAGTGATGGTGATGGAGGTGTGAGGTCACGAAGATACTAGAGAAGAGCAGATTGGTGATAAGGTTGTGACAGCACACGGCAGTGATAACGCTGATATCGTAAGGTTACAACTAATAATACTGGTGTTGACAGTGTTTAGAGTGGTGTTGGTGGCTTGGGACTGATGGAAGTGGAATGATGGGCTAGCGTGGCATGGTTTTGGGTTGCAGTAAGATTAAAACTGGTTGCGGATTCGTGGCTGGGTGACGTAGGTGGTTGTTGCACGAGCGATGCTTATCTGTGGTGTTGCCGTTTGGTTTTGACGTACTACTGGCTGTGGAGGGCGCTGTTGAACTTCGGCGATGGTATGGATAGCTGTGTTTGTGGAGGTTATCTCTGATACAGATTTGTCGCGGTATCATGGTTCTGACCTTGTGTCAGCTACCGAAATTGGGATTGGTGTATGTGAGTGAAGTCGTTTTCCCCACGTCCCACTTCGCATGTTGATGAGCAAGAGTGACCTGTCGTGTGCACTACGTCTTGTGCACAGGCAAGAAAATTCGTTGCATTTGCTTTATCACGCTTCCGTTAGGGTCGCTTCGTGGATATTAGGACGAGTTAGTGATATGGGGTCACTGGCGTCTTGACCTCCACTGGGAGTGCCCGAAGCTGGTGTTAGCACGCGAGCGCAGGGCCACTTCTGCCATATCCCCACCTTCACATTCATTTAACACTGCTGGTAATTTCCCCGGGAAGGAATTAGCCGACGAGGAAATTCTGTTAGATATATCATGCCTTCACATGCCATTCATTTCACAGCATCGTTAGTGATGCCTTATGGGATATGAAACTACCATCGACCATCCTCTCATTGTTGCTGTTGGTCTCCAAAGGGAGGGTTGAATGGCGGAATATTTGCCATCCCCATCGTTACCACCCACCACCACTACCCTCTAGGTGTTGGTGGCCATCACCACCACCACTACCCTCTAGGTGTTGGTGGCCATCACCACCACCACTACCCTCTAGGTGTTGGTGGCCTTCACCATCAACCGCCACCCTCCCTCCTCTCGGTGTGGGGTTGGCGCCTCAGGGAAGGATTGAGAGGTGTGGGCCTTTCTTCCTCGGTCATCGGACACAGTTTCCTGCCATCTTCAGAACACAGGGAAAGTTGCTTGACGGAGAGAATGCTTCCCCCATAACTACGTGCCTTAAGCCTGTGACAGCTCTGGTGATGTTGCTCCATGAGAAGTTTGAGCAGTAGGAACTGTTCATCACCCGACACCTCGTTTCATGAGCCTCACAGCAGAGACTTAACATGGTCATCCCTACCAAGTTAGTTCTCTCAAGGCTTCTGGATATCCATATATCTGATATTCAGATTAACATACGAGTGTAACTACAAGGCATAGGTGCTTTTCCGTCGTTTTGTATTGGGATGTTTTGTTCTGGTTCCACGTACATTACGTAACTGTAGTGGTTACATCAGAATGTGTGTTGAAGCCGTTGGTACACATCATATGCAATGTAATGCACGCGGTATTTAAGAACCAGCTGGCTATAACCCTGGCATTGGACTCCTGCGTACTTTGAAATCCCCACAGATGCACCACTCTTTGTTAAGGTGACAGACCACTCCCCCAGATGTGAATTGTTCCCGATAGTGAAATGTTGACGATAGAAACATTGTTGGGAACAGAGTATCTGTGAACACTGACCCGGAAGTGAGTATCCGTTGTCACTGTGACATTAGACCGTCGTCCACGCCGCCTGAACCATAAACAGTAAGTGGTTGCCTGGCCAAATGGGGGAGTGTGGCTTGTTGCTGGAGGGATTGGTGCTGGTCCTGCCTGCTCTCTTGGCAAGACCTGGTTGTATTGCTTGTCGCTGTGGGTCGAGGGACACATGAACCGGTCATGGAAGGGGCATTCCTCACCTGCTATTAAGGAGTTATTGATTTTAAAATGTTTATTGAACTGTTGACACGTGAATACCAGGTATCAATAATGTGATTTTAAGTCAGTGTTCTGTGTCATCTGACTGTGGTCTCTTTGCCTGCCTTCCCATACCCATCACAGTATTCCATCCACTCACACCGTGAATGATGTACAGCAGGGCTTACAGAGAGACTGTGGGGAGGTAGGAACCCGTCACGCCAGGAGTAGTGAAACCCGACCCGAGCAACCAGTATCACGGGTGACTTCTATATAGGCACTGGACGCTGCATTACATAACTTTCATAGCGTTGCCCCGCAGCATCAGTTGAGGGTGCAGTGCCTGGAGCTTGTATGCCTGTCGAGCCAGATGGCAACAACTTGCTCTTTAGACATTTAATACAGAAGTTTCTTTGCTCCCCAGTGTTGACATAAGTGAACAGGTCTTTTTTTTGTGGTATGCGCCATAGCACGGACAGAAAATACTGCCGTCATGGCCATCTCGTATAAAAAGACAACAGAATCTTAAGAAAAAGATTAAGAAATTATGCAGTGCTTAGGTGCAAGTGTAATCATCAGGTTTATAATGAGTAGGATTAGAGGGTAAAGAGAGAGCTCTCAATTTATTGAGAGAAGAGAGTAAGCAATCGGACAGAACCCTGTGGGTCGCCACTGTTGATAGCATAAACATGGGACCGACTATAGAAGAACCTGTGCATGGACCGAGTCCATGCTGCTTGTGTGCCCCCACCACTAGCTAGACCACGGAATACTCGGCAAGCTGCTACATCACATGATTATTGTGTGGCCATCGGCAACTCAAGGGTGTGCCG
>JAYMFT010367284.1:0-22124 GCA_038088735.1 Panulirus argus
AGAGAGGCCGGTGGTGGGGGGTGAAAGCAGAGAGGCCGGTGGTGGGGGAGAGAACAGAAAGGCCGGTGGTGGGGGGTGGGTGAGAGCAGAGAGGCCGGTGGTGGGGGTGAGAGCAGGGAGGCCGGTGGGGGGGGGGGTTAGAGCAGAAAGGCCGATGGTGGGGATGAGAGCAGAAAGGCCGGTGGTGGGGATGAGAGCAGAGAGGCCGGTGGTGGGGGGTGAAAACAGAGAGGCCGGTGGTAGGGGGTGAAAGCAGAAAGGCCGGTAGTGGGGGGGTGAGAGCAGAAAGGCCGGTGGTGGGGATGAGAGCAGAGAGGCCGGTGGTGGGGTGGGTGAAGGCAGAGAGGCCGGTGGTGGTGGGGGGTGAGAGCAGAGAGGCAGGTGGTGGGGGGTGAGAGCAGAGAGGCCGGTGGCGGGGGTGTAAGAGCAGTGGGGAGTGACATAGGATGGTTAGAGGGGACGGAAGACTGAGAGGCGAGGATGTGGGGAAGGGGCTAGTGACAAGAGAAGGACGTGGTGACGGGAGGGCTTGGTGCCGGTAGGACGTGTTGACAGAGGGAGACGTGGTGACGTTAGAGGACGTAGAGACGGGAGAGGACGTGGTGGGAGGAAAGACGGGGTGGCGTGGAAAAATATGGTGACGGAAGAGGACGGTGTGACAGTGTGACGGTGTGGAGTGACGATGAGGAACCATCACTAGCTAGAACATGACAACCATTAGCACCAGACCCTTCAGAAAGACACACACACACACACATACACACACACACACACACACAAGGCAGACGAGCAACAAAAGGAACCACTTTCCCATCAATGAAGCCGGTGAGAGGTGAGGGAGGGAGGGAGTGAGCGCAGCAGTAAGCGGAACACGTTTTCGGCTCTTGTCATCCGAGAACAGTGGTGACCGGTCATGTCAAGTCACGCACAAACGACCCGCCTGCGACTGGTGAATTAAACAGGTATCCACCACGACCAGGACTGGTGCAGGAGAACCTGACTCGTCCATTACCTCGTACCAGACGGAAGCAGCTAGTTCTATTCTCGTATAGCCACGTATAATACCAGCATGTCATGACCTCAAACGTCCAATGTCCGGGAACAGCTATGCTCGGGCCGAATGCTGATACTGAAGTGAATCTGAGTCTTTTGTGACTGCCGTCTTAAAGGTTGGGGGAAAATATTGTGGTGATGAGAAATTCCCTACAGATCCCTTTCCACTCACTCAATTTCAAAACTTATCTTCGAGCAAAGGACAGTACGATCAAACAGAGAGAGAGAGAGAGAGAATCCCCGTCTCTATATTAGCCAGTGAATAATCCCATGCCACACCTGGGTAGTTCGACATCATTCAGTCAGTTATTCTCAACGTCTCTTTACAATGCTTCGACTTGAAAACCAGTGACAGCGGCAGCTGGCGCGGCTCTCCGGTTCAACACGTGACTCGTACTACATATTTCACGGGCGTAATTTCCAATCACGTACAGCATACTATGACCACACTGCATGTCCAGGAACTGTAGACGGGGAAATGTTCTAATTCCGCCATAGAATCTTGCATTCTTGTAGCAATTATTAGGAATTATAATATCTACTTACTATCTTGTCCAACTGAAAAAAAAAATCTTGTATCAGTTCTTAGGAATCGTATTATCTACTATCTTTGTCCAACTGAAAAAAAATGACAGTCTTTGAGGCAAAGAATGATGAAACAGACCGACTTTAGAGTTCCCTGTGTCGAATTCTCATGTCTGGATAATACTGATGGCATTAGTATGCACTAGACACATGCGGTGGAGTTCCAGAGACTACGGACGTGTTCGTCAGTCATGCGTGAAATGGACAACACTAGCTGTATTTCAGGTAGACACTGAAGTACTCGGCAGCAACGACTCCTGCGACAGAAACATTCGGCACTACATGATTCACTATAACAGTGATCCAGATTCACAAAACAGCACCATTTACGACCAGATCTGCATGTTTTTTTCCCAAAGACAAGAGTGGGGATAAATACATCTCCTTGGATCTGTCAGAAACCAGGAAAGATTGTGAGTGAAATTCTGATTACACGTGAGTGTGGTGAGGCAAGGGTAGAGTGTGGTGGAGTGAGATCTTGGCCTGCGGCGGGAAGGAGGAAGGAGAGCTCAGGTAAGGTAGAGAGGAAGGTCATGTTCAAGTGAGGTGATGGCGTCTAGCAAGGCTGTCTTCAATAAGATATGATGGTAGGTCAACAAGGCAGCTGACACGGTCCGCCTCTACGATCGAGGCGTCGTCAAGCCTTTCGTTATGGGGCTGAAACACCCAGTTCTGCAGTTCCAGAGAAGGCGCAGGTATACGTTACATACACCCTATGTTAAGTGAAACAGAAGTAAAGACAACAGGTTAGGTGCATGGTGAGGTGGCGGGTGTGATGTCGGCAGGAAGGGGTAAGGCTAAGGAATGTACGGCGAGGTTAAATTAAGACGAACGGCAGGAAGTGGAAAGGCAAACCTTTGTTCGCTGGGGTGGGACTGAGATTCCGGCAGAGGCGAAACAGATGCGGTGATTGTGCCGACGAGTGACATGGAGTACGTAATGTCTCAGTCCGGAACGCAACACAACTACAGTATGTTGTTATTGACTGCAAGGCGGAGGTCGGCAGAACCAGCGTCACATAAATCATAGTAACGTTTAAAAGACCTGGGTCGGCTCCATCCTTAATCTAAGGGAAACAAATATTTCCTGAAAGCTTTGCCTCAAGAAGTTCCCTTGTGATGAATAAGATATAGGTTATTCAAGTTTTCGCTAAAGATTATCTACACAAATTATGAGTCTCAAGGAGTTGTAAAAATGGTGAATGTTACTTAGTAACGTGCAAGTATGAATAAAATGTCCTGGGATTCTGTACTGTGTGAAATACCATTTTTCACAACTAAGCCACGGACCCTTCCACCAATGCTATCAACGGAATGCTTTGTCTCTGTACAGTTAGGCAAGCGAAGAATAAAAAAAATAAATAAATAAAACTCTCTGCCACCATAAGCCTTCAAACCAGAACCCGCTTCTCTAGCGGCGTCACCTGCACACTCACACGCCAAGGAAATTCTACTGAAGTAAACACTACCGCTTCAGAAACGAGTTATTCCTCTGCTGCGGGGCTCTACCAGGTGTTTCCCTAGTGGTCGCTAGCCGGGTACCCGTCCAACCTGGCTCAGCTGCTGCTGATGGGGAGATGGGGGAGGAGGGACTAGTCTGCCCAAGCCCCCTAGCAGCCGGATGCCTCCTGGCCGGCCAATGTACGCTTAATATCCTGCTCCCCTATATCTATCCGCCACTCTCAATCCTCGTTTTTCGCCTAAGCTCCTTGCTTTGGTTCTCGTCCACAATAACCACGTTCTACGCCTTGAGGACGACGGTACGATCTTTGGTCAAGCCCTTGACTATGGCGTACGACACTGGGTGTGGCAGCTTGGCATTTGACCTGAGCCTAAGATAAAAAACCAGACCATTGTACCCCAGAGTCGTAACGTCGTTCTCATGGACCGTACCGTCTTGCTCATGTGTCGTAACGTCGTGCTTAGGAATCGTACCGTCGTGATCAACGATCGAATCATTGTGTTCAAGCGTTTAAGTAAAACATTAGTTTAGAGAGAGAGAGAGAGAGAGAGAGAGAGAGAGAGAGAGAGAGAGAGAGAGAAGCCGAGCCTGGGCCTGAGTTGCACATACCCCGACCGATCGTGTGCGAATTTCACTCTCTTGTTGCACGTCAAGCTTTCTGTTGCGTATCAAGCTTTCACTGCAATCAAGTCGAACCTAATGCACATTCCGGTACAGGGAGAAATCAACGCTCGCCTCGACTAATACTGCATAGACATGCAAAATATCAACTCTCCGAGACGAACGCAGTGGAACTTCCTATGTCAACTACGCTTCGCGAGTTACGATAATATCTGGTAAACAATAACAGATGAACGTCTCAAAAGTACTGGTTACAGATATCTATACAAAAACACAAGCCCAAATTAATGGTGTGTTAACATACCTTGATATTCATAGCTGTTTTGTGTCAGTATGGCAGCCTGAGCCATTATCTTAAACTGATAAGGCTCTTAATAATACAGAGGGGACAATACCCTCCTTCTTGATGGGATAAACAAGAGGCAGTGATGGAGGCGGCAGCGGCAGCAGCAGCTGTCCCAGGCCCCTGCCCCTGCATGTAGCGGGGGTAAGGAGTGGGGAGGGGGGATGAGGCGATACTGGCAGCAGCAACAACAGCAGACCCCCCAACCACCCCCAGCAAGTAGCGCGGGGGGGGGGGAGGTGCTACCAGCGTGGCTGGGTCGTCAATAATGCAGACAACAGCCGCAGCTTCCGCCACATCTTGCACTTGGTGGCCACTGCTAGTGTCCACCGCAACAAAACACACACGCACACACAGACACACACACACACCAGCAGTGCCCACCAACATTCCTCCAGTGCTTGCCAAGGACATCATCACCCATCTCTTGATGAGCGACCTTAGGACCCGTCCGTGTGGTCCTCTGGGCATCTTCCCATCGGCCAACCAGCACTGCACACCAACATTCCTCCGGTACTTGCCAAGGACACCCGGCTCTGAGCGGCTGCCTAGAGGGGGGAGGGGAGACTGTCCGTATGGAGTCCCTGGTAACTTGTTACCAGTCAGCCCTACACCCCGTATTACTAGATATCACCTTTCATACTAATGACTTTCTTTCCTGGGTATTATATGACCGTAATTCGGACTTGGCGTCTTTCCATACCCTCCAGACTTTGCCTTTAAGAGGGCATTTCCGAGGGCGCGGGCCGAGAGGTGCGAGTTCCCACAAAGATATACTGTGAGGATGCCTTGTGTTCTTCGTAGAGGTTTTTGGAGAGCCAACTGGAACTTCATGTGAAGCTTATGACTTCTGTGGCTTTACCCAAGACAGCAAAGTCCACCTCTTCCTCCTCCAATACGTCCCTTGGCTCCACTGTGCCCGCTAACTTCCAGGAAAGAATGACAAACCGAAACTCAGTCTGCAATGTGGATCAAGCTCCACTACTGCTGGTGGGCTCCGTCACCTTGAATATATTAAATAATACCGAGGATTTAATAATTTCTGAGGAGGGCGGCATGAGAGCGGACACACACACACACACACACACACACACACACACACACACACAGCGGGAGAGGCTGGCCAAGCCTGGCCTGCTCTTAACTGCTGCTTCCAGCACGTACATCCCAACACACCCACAGGAAATTGCAGGACAAACTACTTCAGCTCTGCTTCCATTACCTGCCCTGAGTAAAATGCTGCTCCATGTTGCGTGCGTTTGTCTGAGAGGAGCTTTCACTCCAGCCGAGACAAATCCAGTTTACGTTCCAGAATATAAGCACTTTATAATATAAAGCTCTTGAACATGACGGTGCGTCCCTTTGAGCACGGCTGCACGACCCTTGGGTATGATGTCCTGGCCTCTGACCTGACCCTTTTAGGTCAGGTCAAATGCCAGGTCAAAATAACCTAAGATGTATCGACGTCTCAAGGGGTTAATTCTCGCCCAGGACTAAATATAAATGACGCCTGGAGAGCATCTAAGAGGAGTGCCAAGGCTTTTGCTTGAGAGCCATGTATACAAAACGAATGTCGATGAATTTCCCAAAAATAGAAAAAAATTAAGTTGCTACTAACAATAACACGGGAAAACTGGTGAATCTACTCCTGCTGCTATAAGTGTTAATGTGTTGCTCAGAATCGTCTTAACATCCCTGCATGGCAATCGCTGGTTTTTACTGTCATATCAGGTTGCTAAACCTACATACACCATACACTTCCTCCTCTTTATTTTACCTATGATTTTCATATCATTTCCTATCCACTATCTTTTCGGACTTCTGTAAATTCTTTTGCTCCCTCTTTTCAATGCCTCTAATATGAGAACATGTAAATGGAGAAAAATCGCAAAACCCGTGTGGAAGTGAGTCGACCGGTAAAAGCCTCGGTACTGTGCATGACCTCTCCCCCCCCCTCCCGGTAACCATGCAAAAGGACCAGAGGGGTAACTGCTTAAGCACAAAAGTACGAGCATGAAGGCACGACCTCTGAACACGATGAGACGACGTTGAACACGAGGCTCATACGGGCCAGCCTAACCCGAATCTTATTCTTGCCCGCTCCCCTAAATTATGAAATTGATTCCAAAGTCGAAGGCATTTTGGTGTCGTGTGTAGCCTCCACATGGAAAGATGTAAACATACATACATCACTTCTTTCCCTTTTTTGCTACTAATATCGTGTCGTATATAAACATCACAACAGCTAACGTAACAATGCAGTGAGTTCCAGAACCTAGGAAAAGTTTGCACATTAGAAATCCCGTATTTGTAACGATACAAATATAAAATCCGGAAAAACTAGCATACCACTAAAAATAGATAACAAGGCAAATCAAAATCAGTGCTACAGGATGCTAACCAGACCAAATCCAGCCGGAACAGGAAATGCCTTAGTTTCCAAGGATCTAATTTCTAATGGCTACAAATGACAACAAAAACCACAGCAATATATAACTCTGTAATTTCGCGGCTATCAGTCATGTTTTTCACTGGCCTCGGAGAGCGGGATGATGGTCAACTGAGGAACCAAATGCTACAATATATGAGACGTCAACACTTTTCTCTCTCTCACGGGAGAAGGGAGGTAAAATATGTTGAAGCGACTATGTGTCATGACACACTTTTCAGCGACCACAGGGACACAAAGAGGATCACACCGTCATAAACAAAAACATGACGGGCGGGATCTACCTACACACGTTCCAAACAACAGGAAAATTGATTAACGATGACGAGGTAAACGCTTGACCCTCAGATCTTGCGACATGTGACCGCATACACTTCTGTTGTCGAGAGAACAGCACTAATAAAGATGGTAACTGATTAGATATGCAAGATTACCCAGACCTTACAACAATATTAGATACTGTAACAGTTAACCAAAGACGGATTAACGCATATCTTCTGACTATGAGATTTAGCAGACGGCTACCATTGTTCGTAGATAAAACTGATAAAAAACGCTAACTAAAATCCTACACCGGGAAGCCACGTGAACAGGGAAGATGAGGCTGCCGCAACTAACCTTAAAGGTCTTATCATAAGCCAGACTATCATACTCAAGGGTTGTACCGTCATGCCCAAGATATGGAAAGAAAAAAATGTTTCTCTAATATCTGGAATGCCATGAAGTCTGACTATTCCCTTTACCAGGTGGATCGAAAAATTGAGGTAACTGATCTACTGATTCCTACTAAGAGCAGCAGACTTTCGCTGTATATCAATAACGACAGTTCTATTTCTGAACTTCTGCTAATGAACAAGGTGTGTCATTTTGATACTCGTTTGAGCACTGTCATCCGTTACACCCACGCATGTAATAAATAACATAAAAAATCATTCATTTTTTAATAAGCACTAAAATCAATGGTGGGGTCGTCTGCCAAGAGCTTGCTAAAAATAAATTTCTCCTCCGTGAGTCACTGTACAGTTGTTTTACAGATTTTGGATATAAAAACCACCGTAAAATGTAAGGTGTAGCGGGGAAGGAGCAGCAGACTTAGGTCTGGGAAGGTGCAAACAACGCGGGCAGCCAAGGGTGGTGGCTGGCTCACACTTAATACAACTGTGACTGGGCTAGTCCAGCAGTCTGCCACCACAAAACTAATCATCCGTAGAAAAAAAAAATAGAGCAAACATCTTAATGGCAATGGGTAGTTCTGAAGTTCAACCTACCCTTCAAATGCAAATACGTTGAGTAAAAGCATCATGTTTACACTTCGTACTCTACATAAATCATAAAAATAAACAGTAACAAGAAATCATCGGATGTTTGTGCCTGAGCTCAAACAGTGTGGGTGTGGGTATTAATAATCGCCTCGAGAATTTTTCGATTAGATATGCTCCCTCATCGACCACCATTCCGCCCACCAGGGTAACAACACAACCTTAGACAAGAATGTAGGCAGAGGCATTCATAATAGCCTAGTCCCGTACGTTAAACAAGGTTTTCTACAAAGTGTATGGAAGGTATCAAAAAAAAAGGAAATCCAATGAGATTTACACTTCTTAAACTGGGCCTGTGTGAGGGATACGCTGTGACTGACCAGGGCCGATAGGGATGGGCAGCAACAACTCTCTTTCTTAGTAGTCGAGGCTGTACACATGCCCAGGTGGCCACAGACGGCGTTACAACACAGGTAAGGAAGAGCAGGTCATTCACTTGCCTCACCACAAACATACACACACACACACACACACCCGTCCCCTGCGAAGGCAACAAGCAAATAGCGCTGCCCAGGGGGGGTTCTACACATACCGCGGTGAAGCTCTCTCTTTTCTTCAGATGGTACATCTTGCTGCCACATATACGTAGCCATAAAACCTACCCCCACCGTCTGGAGTGGGGCCAACCTGGTATTCCCTGCAGTGCTCTGAAGTGGAGCGTGTGAGATGTACCTATTAGGTGAGGGGCGGGACAGGTGCGCTCCTATACCTGCCCCAAAGAGGTTCCTATACACACACGCAGACACACACACACATCGCCCTCATTACTGTGCCCAGGGGAGAAAATACCTCGTGCATTAAACACACGCTCATATTTCCGAACACCGAGGCTTGCAGTGATGCCAGATGTCAGTTCTACCTTACAGAGGTACAATGGGGCATCTTTCTCTTGTTCTGACTTGGCGAGTAGGAGCCGTACGAGTACTTGATCTTTGTACAGTACTACCATGACACCAATACTTGTTCAGCGTACCGTATTAACATAGTGCATATTTTTGTTCAGTGTACCGTAAACCCATCAACGCAATTCGTGTTCACTGTGTCGCAGTACCATCCTACTGATACCTGTCCACTGTAACACATTACTAGCAAACCATACTCATTCCCTGTACTATATAACCACAGTACTAACATTTATTAACCTAATCGTACATATTACTTTCCTTCGGTAAATTCTCTTCAAGCCACGCATGTTAATTCATAAAACTATGTCATTAAATTCGAAAAACAAAACTTTTAAGTTTACAAAAGAGCTCAGCATCGCGACATATCATCGCCACCTCAGCCCTTAAAAGTGTTTCCTCTGTAAACATCATGCTTCCCAGCTTTAGGTATTTCTCCCCAGAGCATTTGATAAAACCACTGAACCATCCAGTATCTCCTCCGGCTACATGGCCTTTAGCTTTAAAGACCACCAACAGCTGCCACGGTGCACCAGTGCTAACCACTATAGTGTGGCAGTCTGGTCTTACACCGAGCTCCACGGGTAAAGAAGAGCTCCGGAAACCAGCGTTAGTTTTACGGTTGTATTGGGAGGTACTGGTGACCGTACTGGAGTCCGGTGAGGTACTGGTGACTGTACTGAAGTGTGGTGAGGAGATTAGTAACTAAACTGAAGTATGGTGAGATAAACCTTTATTAGGAGTATCAGTTACAGTTAATAAGCTTGTGAACAGACCTAAAACTTTACATACATAGAGAAATGAAAACTAGAGTATATACTATATTTCATATTCTATATATCTTAGTGTATCATAACTAATATATATATATATATATATATATATATATATATATATATATATATATATATATATATATATATATTCACTCAATGCTAGCGCCCATGTTCTCAGGAAACTTGGGTGCTAGAGTTATGGCCACGGCAAAAACATCTTTCAATGCTTCAGTCTACCCCGTACTTGAACACGATACCACTTAATTACATCAGACACTAATAAGCAAGTCAAATGTAGCATGAAATTCCGGATGAATTAACAAAATCTGGTTCACGACTTCTTGAATCAAATTTCCTGTCCAAAGTAAAAGAAGCTAGCTAGTCAATATATCGGATAAATAAAAATGTGAGCTAGGTATGCAGCAAAACAGGCGAGGGTTGCGCAATTTGTCGAATGAACAACAGAAAGGTACAAAATTACCACATATATTCCCCTATGGTTTATGAACCTGGTCTCCGTGATATAAGAGTGTAAACAACTACTTTATATATTTGGTATCCCTGATTATGACAGTAAACTAATTCGTAAATCATATTTACCGTGATCTATGGCACTAAATAACTGCTTTATGTACTTTGTGTCCTGATTTATGAGTAAACAACGGGTTTATGTACCTGGTCTCTGTGATCTACGACTAAACCGGTTTATGTTCCCATTCTCAGGAAAGAAATAAACAATACTATGGCATGTTACATAAAGAGTCGTTTCCTTGCTAGCGTGAAGTGCTTCTGATATGCCTGAAAACAGATAGTGTGGGATGTGAGGCAAGTACCCGCTTGCAACAGCTGGTTTACCGTTTACAGTATACCGCAATGTACAAGAACCTTATTCTGGTCCAATGTTCACAGTGGATTTTATTGTGTGATTGCTACCATCATAAATATAAACACTCATTACTGTAGACTGAAGACGATGAGGCGGGGTAGCAGAAGTGTGGGTGGCGATTGTGGTCACTGTACAGCAGGCTGGCTACCTTACTCACCTCCAATTCCAAGAAAATGACGCGTCTGTGTGATGGTGTGAGAGGGGTGGAGGAGGAAAGGGGGTGGGTTGGGGGATGGAGGTTATCGTCAGTCAAGTGCATCACTGCAAGCTGGGGAAGCTCCACAGACCAGATGTTTCTTAATCAACCATCCCCTACCGTTACTCTAGCCAATAAAACATATTTCAAGTGATCTCAAGCTCATGTTACACCGCTGACTCATTCACGAACAAGTTACACCACAAATTAAAAAGTATTCTTACGTGCATTAGTTGCAATAACACATAAATCACTTAAAGCAATAAATATCAAACTACCAACATACTGCAATATATGACACTACAAGTACCGGCCAGCAACCATGTTTCTCCTTACGTCTGAGACAGTCATTAAAGATGAAAGTAATACTTACAATGTGAAAAAGCTTCCAAAAAAACTAGATTGCATCTTCGTATATGAAAGTGCTTGCTTGCCTTGCTGGCAACACTATCGAATGTGACGTTTTATACAGTAATGGTACGTGGTAAGGTATGCTTTTAACTAACATGGAAAGTAACGGTGTCATCGTACTTAAGGTAATTACGGCCAATCTTACAACTGCGGTACAAATTAAGTAATTATTCATAGTACTGCAAACAAGAACCTACGTCAAAGTCGTCTGACTGTTCAGTTAATAAAGACAAATTTACCTTTGGCCGGATCGAACGATCCTGAATGAAGATCTATTTACCCAAGCCACAATAAACCCAAATGATCTATTTATACCCACACCACAATAAACCGAAATGAAGATTTATTTACTCTAATAAACCACAAATAATCTAAATCAAACAAAATAAACCAAACTAAGGCATTAGTACACTTAGAAAATAAGAAATAAACCTAATCAAAGCGACAGAATGGGAAACGATACCAAGCAAAATGTTTGGTGGACATATGAATGCTGTTGAAGTGATGTCGCTGCTTGAATTCGGGGAAGAAAGTTGTTTGGTCTGTTAAACATAAAACTAAAATCTTTTAAGGATGGATAAACCCCTAGAACCTTTACAGTATAATCAAATATGCATATCTAGGTGATAAATGAGACTTCCACAGAAATAGCGTTAGAACTGAGCTCACAACGTTCTCAAGAATTACCTGCACAAAAGACATTCATATACCATTACTTTCTCATTTCACTACCAAAAATATGCATTCCTCTCTTTATAAGTTGTAACACGTCTTCCTTTTAGCTATAATTCTTGTACACCTGAGGAACCACAGCCCACAATAACCACTTCGTAGGCAATTCATTTCATTTGGTCAATTCGTTGGTCGCTTTTGGCATTACGCAATGACAAAACTAAGTGAAAAATCACTATAGAAATGATTCAGGGAGAAATGCAATAATAAAGCTACGGTAAAACAAACGTAGAAGCAAACAAGTCAACAACTGGAAACAGCATCCAAGTCATTCTGAAGCTCAAAGGAAGCCAAAAACCCTTTCTACGTAAAAATAATTAGTTGTCTATTAGTACATTAATTACCTTACCTAAAGATATATGGAAGCAAGAACAACGATCTGGAAACAAAAAGACCCTATCGCTTTGGTGGTACTGACAGTAACCGAGAGCATATTCAATTTCATTACCCAAAGATCTCTTTCTTAGAACGAAAGAGTCCTGACATTACCCAGAGGCTCCAGCAGCCTAAAGCTGCGCTACTTCCAGTTGTATACTATGCTACCCAAGATACAGCTTGCAGTGTTACATTATGCAGGCGGAGTCCGGTAACAGCCGTGAGTATAAGACATACACAAAGGATGGCTTTCATTTCACTCTGTTCTTATGTAAATAATTTTACGTTTTCTGAATATTTCCCGAGGAACACTAACCTCTTTAATCATACATACATCCGAAGTCTTAATATATGAGGGAACTTCCATATTCTGAAGGCTCTTAGTATTCTATCATAACACGTTATTAGGGCCTTTTGTATAACGTATTAAGGTTTCCGAGTCTCTACCCCAACATGAGCAAGCTGTCACGCCGCTGCTTTGGTCAGTGAAGGGCTAAGTAAGCACCACATCCTGGTTAGTCTGGTACAAGTTCTAGGTACCTGTGAAGCCCCTTTTTAAAACTCTTGACTAAGGCAATGTATCAAATAACTTTTGGTTACGGATATTTTGACTTTTATCTCGCAGTAATTGCACACTCCAGTTAAAGTTGTAATAAGCCTATACTAAAATTCTTTCATGTCTTGTCCCAATACTAAATTATTCTCCACTGTAAATACGTATCCACGCCTTCCAGGGTTCTCTACGTCTACATCAAAAAATTTATCCCATCTACGGTCTGAACAGTACAGCCTAAATGCTTTCAGTCGCTTGCAGCAGTTGAAATTCTAAAGTGTCAGTGCAAGTTTTCTGTGAAAGATCTTTGAACGCTTTTTAGCTCTGCAATATCCCTCGCCTCGGCAGGTAATGTTAGAACTCGTGAGCATTCTGCTTGGCATTACCCACTACACTTGGCTCGTCGAAGCATTGGACCCTAAACACACAGGACCACAAAGTCTCTCTAATGAAACGGTTGACAAATTTATTTCAGCAAAAATCCCAAAAACAAAAATCGAGATTCTTCTTTTGTTTCGTTTTCTGTATGTAGGCACAGTTTGTATCTATTTCCTGACATTTGCTGTGCTGTTTCTTCTTTACAGTGCAACCTAAAAATATTATCTTTACAACTGAGAGGACCATATGTGGGTTCAAAAACTATTTCTAACTTCATATTGAAAACAATATATTTAGTTCATTAACATAAAATGTGGGTGGCCCAATATTTTGGCGAGTGAGAGGCCCCTAAAGTGTCTTCCTCCAGCCGTGGTCATTATTCTTGTATTTTTATCAAGGCCCTCCTACAAATATACGAAACCAGTGCTACGTAAAATCCCTTGCTACTTTGGAGATTTTACAAGGAAGCCTTTATCAACTGTTTGTGGCATATGACACTTACCGGCAAGTCTCTGAAGAATGATCACAATTTCTTTTTTATCTGATGTTTACCATACATAAAAGCCATGTTGAAGTCGACATCTATTAAATTCCACAAACGCAATTTTTCTTCTCCATCTACGAAATTAGTTGTGAAATTTCTTTCACCTGAGATGGCCTTGGTTTGGGCATATTTGTCTGTACCATGTTGGTCACTAATATATACGTAATACGAAATATTTTATTCTTCCATAAGGCTTAGAAATAAACACTGTAGGAGGCTCTTAGCTGCAAATAATTAAGAAGAAAAAAATCTACTAATCTTGATGCATTATAAAATCAAGCATTATTAACTAACCGAAGAGCATCTCAACATTCAACTTAAACTTATCGGAGTGCAACTAATATGCCTGATAAAGTAATCAGTTAAGAGGCTGAATATCACAAAACAGAAAAATGAAAGGAAAAAATCTTCAAGTTTCTAATTTCAAAAAAGCATTTTCTAATCTGGAATGTGGCAATATTATTCCAGTGGGAAAAAAAAATTAATCTAAGTCTTCAACACTATCTCAGCATCATTCTTCAAAAGAACGACTGACACAATTATAGAGGATTTTTAAAAATGCTTTAAAATTTTGGTCAAAACAATGGTCAATATTGACAAATGACAAAATGGTAAGTAATGGTGAATTGTGTACAATTGTGCGCAACAACATTATATATATATATATATATATATATATATATATATATATATATATATATATATAATGCTGGCACATCAAACCTATGTTATGCAACAAGAGAATACAGTTAAAAAGTATACGAATCGTTGGGTAATAAACCTGTGATGCAAAATTGATACCTAGACCATGGTCACTTCTATATCAAATATTAAAATGAAAATGTTGTCATTTAAATGCCAGAGCCTGAAGGGCCTTGTGCCGATGCCATGGAATTTAAAACTGATGAGATGGAAAACTAGGATTTGCCCCATACCAACAACAAATCACCTATAACTATTGTTCCCGATGTAGCAATTTTAACACAAACGCCAGATGAAAATTTGTGTCATGAGGGCTATTCCTAAATGACAAAGAATTATTATAAAGCGTTTATCCATTCGACCATAAGGATCCGCCAGAAAACATCGCTATTTCTGCTGCGGAACCGACATGGGTAGCGTAGATGATAGGCATCATCACAAGCAGAAACTTCTCCAGCATTTAAAACTGAATTATTACTACCTGAAGCATCGTTTCTTTCTTGAATGCGACATAAAAACGCCAGTGTATATGTCTGTCTCTCATCGCGAAGAATAAGGCCGTCGGAACACGGGAAAACTAGCAAAGTTAACTAGCCTCCGAAACGGGTGAAGCTTGAGACAACTTACCAACTTCCATATAACCATATCCATGGTTTTGTCCTGTCTGTTTCTCCTGTCTTGCATGGTGATGTGTTATTGTTTTCTCAGACAACACGCACCCTGTTTAACATTACGGGCTCCACTTGAAACATTCCTGGTTTACGTGTACTACACGCGCACATTGCTAAAGACACACACTGCCAGTCCATCACACCACACAGGCACCCTCCACGGTTAACTAAGGAGTCACTGAGCAACTTTGAACGAAATCTACAGAGGATGCTGGTTACCGTCTCATACTACATACCCAAACTCTCGTACTCCCCCTAATGGAAATTATCAGATCAAAGTGCATATATACATTGACTAGATGGTTATCGTACAGGTTATTCTCATTACTGCTAAAAAAAAAAAAGATTATGGTCTTCAACGGTCAATCATAAAACAGTGCGGGTATACAACTGAATCGTACGTCTGGCCACCCATTACAACAATCTTGGTGAACGGAGGCTGCGCAGGCTGGCGTACAAATATCTATCAACATTTTTATCGCTCACATTTCAAGTACCTGCCAATCAACTATAATAAAACATAAGTTGACGACAAGACGACAATAAACTCCGCAAACAAACATGCGGGAAATGGGCGTTATATTGGTAACAGTGTCACCAACTGGGTGCAGCGTAAGGCGTCAACAACAACCAACGTCACTCTTCTTGCCCGGTACCTGCACTCACTCAGTACGTAACCAGCTTTAATATTTCATTGTTCCCAAAATTTACGCCTATGGCTGCTCCTGTTTCTCAAGAAACATGTAATAATAATAATAATAATAATAATAATAATAACAATTTAATGCCATAACCCTTTAAAGTGACGTATCAGCGTCAAGTCGTACGTTACTTATACTGTACGAGTGTAATATGTTGACTAATACATTGACTAATACATGGCAAAGTTTCATAAAGCCAGTCATCTTGGTGAAGACAACTTCGTTCGCTGATTAAAAATCCTTCTTCTCTAGAGAAACATTTAGGAAATCTGCACATATGACTGCGTAAGCTTGCTCAGTATTCAGCTTAGGAGACTGGCCAAGTAAATTCTTACTGTTAGTGTCTTATAGGCGCATAAATCATTTAAAAAAAGCATCTTTCCTTTCACAATACATATTTTCTTTTCTAGGTCTGAATTTGTCTCATGAGGACGATATATTAACGGATGCGTCAATTTATTCTTTTGTATCTTACGCACAGCTCTTCTCTATATATTTTTTATCTTTGACTGTGGAACTCTCGTGAAACGTACTCAAGATATATGAACAGAAAGATCCAGCTGGTATTAATATGATGCAATCACCTCCCTGTATCGTGGACGTGGTCCTTTTCGAAAATAAGCTTTTGAAATCTGGTTCTCTGAATCTTTCCCTTCCGCAACACTAACTCCTTCCTAATTCACGTTTTCATTCATTAATTCATAACATTCTGGTATTGAATTTTCTCGCTATCAATGAGCATTTAAAATGTAATCATTTTTCCTACGCTTTTGAAGCAGTTTACGTAAAGAGTCGCAAAGAAATCTTCCCCTGTCACACTTGAATGTTCGTGCCTTCTGTCCAGCTTTCACCCGGGAGTGCTGCGGGCGGACGACCCATGCTGCTGAGGGCACACAGAACAGGCCATTGAGACACTCGTCACTGACCCACTCTGTCTGTGGTGGTTCTTCCTTCCTCCGACCACGGCTACCCTTGTTCCCTACTCCCCCGCTCTTGCAACCCAACCCGACATTACCCAACGTCACATCCCCGCTTGACTGCCTCGATTAGTTTGTAGTCAGTCCTCTAGTTTAATCAATTTACAAGCCCATCCACTGTCCCGTGGGCAAGACATTACAGATGCTGAGCGGATTTGAATGTATAGAGGTATGCAAATGTAGATGAACGTGAAGCAAGTTGCAGAGGTGAGCTGAGGGTTTCCATCGTCACATTTTCCTTCACTTTCTCAACCGTCACGCTCATGTACTGTATATCTATCACAGTCATACCAGTCACACTCCCTCATTCTGCTAACCATCACATTCCTTAGCTGTATCCCGTCATAGTGCCATTGTTACTCCCTCATCTTCACCTTCCCTACCGTCACTCTTCCTCGTTCTCAGCTTCCTCACCAACACACTCTTTCGCCCTCACCAACCTTATCGTCACACTCCCTCAGTCCATCTTTTCCTTTTCCATCCAGAATCATTTCCTCCCATCACAGTAACACCCTAGTGTTGGCAGTGGGTGCGTTAAAGTCCAGCGTTCACGAGGCGAAAGTTAATTAACGCATCGGCCCCTCATCTGTACCCATATTTCTCACTATGCAGCATCTGCTGCACTCTCTCCTTTTTTTCGAAAAAAGTTTTTGACCTCATTTTTCACTCTTGTTACTTTCACCTTCCCATGACGGCTGCTTTCCCCACTAATTCAGTCCCTTTCACAACTTCAGCAGACTTTCATTACGTTACGTGCAGATTTTTTTTTTCCTACACTCCCCGAAACCGATACCTTCAGGGTAAACGTTTCCCAACAGACACAGTAAACGTTCGTTAAATATCACAACCAATATTTGGAGCAACACATCCATCCACAAAAGTGTAAGGAGGCAATATCTAGTGGGAAAAAAATATCCAGTTAAAAGAACCTGAATGTGTTGACAGATGTTTAGTTTAATCACAGATAAGATTGTACGTACTGGTGCAATCAGTAAATTGTCTCTGGTTTAGTCTCTAAGCTAGAGAGTGCTAGTATAGTGAGTGCAGTTATAATGTCTCTGGTTTAGTCTCTAGGATAGTGAGTTCAGTTATAACATCCCTGGAACTGTCTCTAGGATAGTAAGTACTGGAATAGTAAGTGCAGTTATAACATCCCTAGTTTGGTCTCTACGACAGCGAGTATTACGATAAATAGTGCACTTATAACATCTGTGACTTGTCTGTAGGACTGTAAGTGCACTTAAAACATCTCTGATTTAGTCTATATGATAGCGAGAACTAGGATAGTGAACCCTGTTACATTATGTGTGATTTAATCACTTAGATGGTTAATGAGACTAGGATGGTGAATCCAGTTACAGGATCTGTGGTTTAATCACTAGGATGTTCAACGATATTAAGATAATGAACGCAGGTACAATATATGTGGTCTAATTAATAGGATGGTTAGCGAGACTAGGATAGTGGTTTACTCACTAGGTTGGGAAGTACAGTTATAATATCTCCTGTTCTTGTCCTTTAACATTTACCGCACAGGGAGACTACTGCTTTTAAAGCAGATGTATAGGTATCTATTTAGCACGAGGGACGATTCTGGTGCATGATGGAATGGATAACTAGCAAACGCTTTGGCATGACGTTCTGGGATAACAGTGGGATTAATCCTGCTTGGATATATATATATATATATATATATATATATATATATATATATATATATATATATATATATATTTATGATATCCAGGCTCAAAGGAAAGTGTGCAGGCATCATAACCAGGTCAGCGAACTCGGACGTGAGCAGGCGGCTGTCCAGTGAGGTGATGGTAGTGGTGATGAGGTGCACGGAAGACCCGACACAAAACAGGAAATGATAATGTAAGTGGGCAGTCCGTATGCTGGATGCTGTCGTGAGATAAGCTGCCTGTACCTGGATCAAGATACGTGCAGCCCACGGTCATGGTGAGAATACGTGGGTCGGCTGGCTGGGTCAGGGCCTTGTGTGGGAGTTCGTTTTGCTATCTGCTTTGTCGTCCCGGCTGGCTGACCTGTGCACTCATGCAGACGACCTACACCACGACAGAAACACCACCTCCCACACCTCATCATGGATTTTCAGTCCATATTTCAAGATATTCCTTCTCAGTTTCTTTTCCTTGTCGAATGCTGAGCCGGAGGGAGCGATGGGTGGGGAGGTGACTTCAGTTTTACTATCCTGGCTCTACCACTTTCAGTTCTCCAGCAGATAACCTCTTCATGAACCATCACGTCTCCTGTTATCTGTCCTTCCCATGTAGGGCGTCTCTTCAGTGGCGGGATGCGAGAGGTCAGGCGAAATGTCATCGGCAGTTCAATATCCTTCTCCCATGAGACACAAAAGTAATCGGAATCTAATATAACAGGGGGTACTGGCGCCAGGCCGTATCGATAAGCCTCATTACAGAGAAATGCGTCGTTTGTTAAGAAAAGAAAAATGCGATATCGACCACCCTGGCACCAGGGTACGATCCAAGCTTGTTCGTGACGGTACAACACGACGGTACAATCTCCAAAGTACGACGGCGAGACTTTTAACCCGGTCCTACTAAAGGTTAGGTCAAAAGCCAGGCCATCAAACCCAAGGGTCGTAGCTTCGCGCTAAAGACGTTCTTGTGTTGGTCTGGTTCTGTCTGGGTGATATCAGATATGGAGAGAGAGAGAGAGAGAGAGAGAGAGAGAGAGAGAGTGGGTGGATGGGAAGATCTAGTGTGGACGCCGCACGGAGCGAGGGGAAGAACAATACGTGATGAGTGTAATGACGGATCCATATCGAGACTTTCATCTCTGGTCCTGTGTCACGTCCCACAGATCACCCAGCCGTGAGGACACAATCTTAGCGCCGCCACGTCTGGCGCCTAGGGCCAGCATCATGGAGACGTGAGGGACCTGGAGGCAAGCTCCATGGAGACGTGAGGGGCCTGGAGGCCAGCTCCATGGAGACGCGCAGGCCCTAAAGGCTAGCATCACGGATACGTGCAGGCCCTGGATTCCAGCATCATGGAGACGTGTAGCCCTCGGAGGCCAGCATCATAGAAATGTGCAGGCCTTGACATGCAGGCATTGGAGGCATGCACGGCCGCCTCAAACAACACATATCATTGTATAAACGTCCTCAAGAGAGAGAGAAAAAAAAAATTAATGGCTCCTGGAAGCAACAGCTCTGCCGTGCTCCCGGTTAACCAAACCAACACACACGGGCAACGAGGCACAACTGAGACAGCCTGGCCACTGCAGGGCTATTAAGAAGACCTACACAACAACATTAGGTTTCCTCATGAGCTCGGACCGACATGGTTTTGCACTCGACTCCCGACAACTTCTACAGCTTCCCCGGAGGACAAACCGATGCCTGATACACGCCTACTGCTGATAGGTGGAAATATTATACATCTTGAATCCCCTAAAATCTAACATTCAGTTCCTTTCATGATCTCTGAAAACGTGATACCTTCTGAAGGCGAGGCAGACGATAATGATTTAAAAGGTAAGGCAGACCCTCTTCTGAATATCTATTAGTTAATCTATCTACCTGAAGTCAATATCATACGATAATCCTCACCTAATCATTCAAGCATCACACCAATGGTCAGAGTCATCGTATGACTGTGCAGTCGCCAGACTATCACACAGCCTCAAGGTAAAGCAATCTGTTACAACGGTGTACTCCCCAGAGATAACCAAACCCCTTCAATCAGCGCCTCACACCCTGAGTCAAAATGCCCTAGCGATTGGACACTTCATGTGTCTCTCCTACGCTGAATCCAGAAGTCTCTCAGTGAGTTACGGCCCACTGCCTTCATCCTGATTCCCAGTTCACTCGACGAAATTCGTATTCAGCTGAGCTCAAAGAAACATTCAAGTTCCACAGACTCTCAACACCTTGGCAAAATGAAGACCTCTTCTTACCACCCACTGCCTCGTCAGATTCCTACGACTTTATGTACCTCAAAGGACGCAAGATCTATGTGGCTCTCACTTTCATGGACTTCAAAGCTTTCGACTTAATCAACCACAACACAAGAAAAAAAAAATCAACAATGGGTTGCGGAGAATTCTCACTCTATGACTTGCACACTTGGCCAGTGAGGAACACTTCCCAGGGGTCCATCTCCCCTTCCCAGTCCCTCACCTTTGGCGTCCCACAGGGCACAAAGCTGGGACATTTGTGTCACCTGATCATAAGACGATACAGAGTTACTCTGTGGAAGTACCTTGACTATTCTATCTGTTCTATCACAACATCTCTCTCCACCACACTGCCCTCCAGGATTACGCTTAACAGTCTCCAGGACTGGACAACCGCCAAGCACGTCACCATCAACCAAACCAGGGCCGTAGTTCATTCGCATCAGCCTCCCTTCCAACTATGTCCTATCCTCTACTGTCTCACCAGGTCCTAGCCCCACTCCAGGTTCTTCAGTCCACCAAGCTTCTCGGTGCCACTTTGAACCATAAGCTGAAGTGGAAGGAAAGAGTCAAAGGCATCATTAAGTCCTCCAGCTATCTTCTCCATTCATGTGATACTCAGGACTAGTGGCGTGTTAAGGATTTGGGAGGCCCTTGGGTCAAAACATTCCTTCCCCCTAAACTTTGGCAGATCTTAAAAAGAATAACTACAACGAAACCAATAGTCCGTAAAGTATATATATATTTTAAATAAATTTTACTAGCTTTACACATTTTCAAATTTCCTTCAACATAACCACGAAATCCTAAAAGCAATAATACACTAAGGAAAGGCAAAATCTCTCATTTTCGGGGCCAACCAAATGATTGAACCCTGAAATAATTACATCTCATTTTCAGGGCCCTCCAAACTATCGGGTCCTGGCTTCTACCACCTCACCTACCCTACCCTTAAAACGCCACTGCTCACCACTCCCTGCACTTGAACTCGAGAACATACCTTTCATTTTCTTCCAAACTTACAACACCTTCCACATTTGCCCTACTTGTATTACCCGAAAAATCTTTATCCAAAGCAATATCTTATATGCAATGATACCAGCCAGCCAGAGTTGGTCCCCAGCTCCCTTCCCAGACCTTTCTCGGACCACCATCATTCAAAAAATTATAAGTAGAATCAATATATTTTTTCATCATTAAACATACTCAAAAATAATTTGAATGATGTCCTACTTACGGAAGGGTAATGGCGTGAGCGATTCTCGCCTTTGCCGCTTCATAACAAGCTTTTCACAAATGCTTATTGAAAATGGTATAATCATCTGGGGGCACGGAAGGGGGGCATGACAGGTGGGCCAAATAAAGGCAAGCGGTGGTGGGGCTTCTTATGCTTGTGTCCTCCTCCTCCACCGGTCACCTGGGACTCCACACACACACACACACACACACACACACACACACACACACCACACACACACACACACCACACACACACACACACACACACACACACACACACACACACACACACACACACACACACA
>JAYMFT010367294.1:3939-22121 GCA_038088735.1 Panulirus argus
TGTGTGTGTAAACAGTGAACACGATGATAGAGCCCTTGAACAACGAAACTGTGATACCCTCTTGCTCAAAGGGAAAAAGTAAAATGCTGATGGTTGTTTGTTTTGTGTAGGCACAACACCTCCGTCGTACGATTAAACATAAACCTTTCAAAGAACTGGTATGCAAAAGAAGCGTTCGGTAGAGAACTTCCATTCTTGTAACTCCTGAACCTCCCACCTGAGCGTTCGTTCAGTAGCCTTCGCATAGCTTGCTTTAACCTCCCTTAGTCATCAAGAATCATTGACCCTCAACGCAACACTGGTAGTCCGCCCTACAGGATCCTTGTGGCTTTTCACTGTGTTGGCTACGTGTGGTACGTCGCTGCCGGGAGGAGGAAGGAGTGTATCCATCACGAGGGTGTTTGGCTGGCCATCTACTGGCAACATTGATGGACGCAACACAGACGGCCGTCTCACTGGTTTCTGCCGAACAATTACCCAGGGGTTTACAATGTATTGGCCGGCTCTGTTGGCTTTGTCAACCTGGTGGCATCAGATCTGCTGTCCAGGGAAGCTGCTCACGACAACATCCTATATCAAGGCTCATTTTCCCCATATTTGTTTAGTCGCGAACAAATCACCTCGGCTTGATACATCGTCTGACATGGCAACAGACAGGACAACATAGCCCGTTTGACAGCACGACACATCTAACATAAAAACGCAATCCGACTAACACGACAACACGACCTGTTTAGCACAACACAGTCCGTCTGAATTAGATCGAGTTAGAGAAGTAGGAGCAGGATTGAAGGATGTAGTGGAAAACAGTATTGAGTCGTCAGCACATGTGTGCATCCGGTTATATGTGGAAGAAAGGAAATTGCTGATAAAAAGGAGAAAAACTGTAGACGACAGGACAGAACCTTGAGGGATATCGCTGTTAACGGAGAAAGAGGGAGAGGCTGATTCATCAACAATGACGGAGACAGATCGGCCAGAGAGGAAGCAGTAGAGTCGGGCGGGGACCCAGAGATTCTTTGCACTCCATGATGCCAGGAACTAGGGGCCATAGGTCTGTTAGGCTCTATCATGATGACATTTGATAACGATTGTGCAGACAGGAGATGGCAAGATAACTTATGTGAACAAAATAAGTGAGGTTTGAGTAGGTGTATGGTGCTTGCAAGAAGATGGCTGCAGTAGCCCGGCAGTCACTTTCTGATGAGACAAAGGAAGACCAACAGACCTAACAGGCAGGGTTTAAGATGGTTCCGTGCGCCACTTTAACGTTTCTCAGTCTGGACGGTAGTCCCACCTTGGACGGCTGCTCGCAACAGCATGTTACCTAGTGGATTGCGCCAAGGGTAGGGGACAGGATATTATTCCTTGATTTAACTGGGTATTGGGAGGGGCTAATACACTACCACCTGAGTCTTTCCTCTAAATGGTAGCGGAGTCAAACAAAGTGTATTCAGAGTAGAATACCTTAAATTTGCAGGGTCGTGGGAGGGGCCAGTATTACTCTACTACCTGGGCCCTCCCTCTCATCTGCAGCGGAATCGCTATATATACTACTCTATATCAGAACATGTAATGTCCACACGTAAATCAATCTAAACAATTTAATTATCCATGGCAACATAAACTAACGGCCCATTTTACGTCCCCACATTTCTCACACCTTCCCATTTGTCCGATCGCACCCGACAGCCCCGCTACGAACGTCTATCAAACGATAGTTAAGGTCTGAGGTGGTAGGCGCCGCTCCCGTGGTGGGAACAAGACCTTTCAACATCAAAGCATTACATCAAAGTTCCTCTATCTAGAATTTATTTTCAATAATCATATATGAACAATGAATATTTCTACACTGTATCACAATGGATAATGAGAATGTATGTGGTCTTTGAATTACCGTACTGACACTTAACGGCCTTAATTACCCTACTGACACTTAACGGCCTTAATTACCCTACTGACACTTAACGGCCTTAATTACCCTACTGACACTTACCTGCCTTAATTACCCTGAAAGTTGGTGGCCTTAAAACCCAAACGACGAACCATAGTCTGTTTCTACATCATTTATAAACAACATAGCTATTCAATGATATTATCTGTTTAAGTTAATATGAATCAATACATCAATAAAGATAAGAAAATAACTAACAAGGAAACACCTCAACTAGCTTACTGTGTCTTGAAGTCTGGTTGAGTGATTCACTCCAAGTACCAAAACTGCTCATCATTCCATCAACAAAGTGCTTATATAAAGTCATCACTCCATTATCCAAGCTGATAAAAGTTTGATTTCTCGTTTTTATTCGCTGTCTCTAGTAACGAACACTTTTGATCTTTATGGCTTTAACAGCAGAATTTTTACGCTTTTTTAATGTCGCTACAACAGAATTAGTTGCTTCGGATTCTTATATTCACTGATACGTAAACAGTTTCGACAACATATCACCGAGGGAACACTAATTAAAAACGCGTAAAGGAAAAAAAGAACAAACTGTACAAACACAGACACACTGATTACATCCTTATGTCGTCAGCGTTCTGGGTAAACTAAAACTTGGACAGATGTGCCAGCCGTACGAAGAGCTGTCCAACCTCCAGCGACGTCATGCTGAACGACTCTTATGTCTCGTTTGAAGTTTAGTGACACACAATAAGGTTGGCAGGTTGGTTGGTTGTTTGGGCTTTAGACCTATCAACTGCCAGGGTCATTAAGGCCGTCAACGTCAAGCTACATCCTCCAACCGAAAAATCTTTTACACCTCCTTCGGGTATTAATGATAATTCTAAGACCACATACACTCTCACTGTGCATGTGGCCCTTGCACACAGTAAAACCAACAGTAAACTTATATACTTTATAAGCGCGTTCGTGTATGAAGGCTCAAAGTGAGAAAATTTAATGATACGCGCGTTTGGGTTTGAAAACCCAGAGTTAAAATTCAGTGCACATTAACATCATCTTTAGATATATATGATGTGATGCATACACGCTAGAGCCATATATATATATATATATATATATATATATATATATATATATATATATATATGTGTACCTTATTTTGCTGTCTTTCTCGCTTTACCGCGGTAGCATTAGGCCTAATAAGAAACGTAATATGGTTATGTTTGTGTTTGAAGATATTTTCTTAAATACATTATGTGCCTGGACTTAAACCCTGTATTGCATAAGTGTATCATGTGACTACTGCTGTCTGTGTGTACGTTCTCACTCGGTAAGTAACGTACCCACTTACATATTTTGTGTATGGTAAACTTTGTATTTTGATGTACTCCGATCCCTTTAGTAGTACAGCATCCCTCTGGCAGTGTCACCACTCTCACATTTCCAACGGAATGAAAACCCTTGGGGTGCGTAGATCCGCCTGTCACCCTTCGATGTCACTGGATTGTTCCCACTGTATTCTAATAAACTTCTCGCACACTAAACTTTTATATGACCTTCACATAAACTCTCTTTTATACACTGCGAAAGTATACAGAAACAAATGAAGCTGTACTAAGTAAGTTCATGAGTACAGAAATTCTTTGTTTTGTGTAGCATGACGATGGCGCCATTAGCCATATGTTCTGGCAGTTGGGGTTAAGTGCCCACCACACCGCCTCATCGTGGCTGGTCAAGGACGGCGAACTTGGTGGGATGTAGGTAGGAGCTTAGGTGGAGTGTATAAGGAGATGTAGTTGAGAGTGAAGGTGGAAGCGTCGGCAGAAGTGTGGTAGTGAGGATGTAGATCGAAGGTATACTTAAGGGATGTAAATGGGATATGTAGGTGGGATTAGGAAGTGGTGTAGGTCGTGTGAAGTGACCGTTGACTGGGTAAGTGTTAGTGAAGCGTGAGACAATAAACAGCGTGACACAACAATAGGAGGGGAGGATGGAGATTGATGAGGCTGGAGTGTCGGCAGAAAGAGGGAATGAAACAGACTCTGTTTGCAAGTTGTCACGCCACGAGCGAACTCACCTTCCACGAGACTGTCTGTATCTTCGTCGGTAGACAGAAAGTTGCACAGCCTTAGGATCTTATCGTCCCCATAAGAGCCCACGATATCCTCCTTCCATGGGGAGTTTAGCCCTGTACCCATAAGAGCCCCATGAAATGGATCTTGGGGTTGCATGCCTATCATACACTATCGTCAGTGTTATAAAACTCCAGAACCTCTTTCACAAGGAAGTCCTGGGGCTATAAGCCCAGGACTCCTTAACCAGGGGCTCCTGCATCTTATGGCTGCTTACACTTAGTAGCAATACCGGATGGACTCCATTAAAGGGAGTTCTTTAAAGACGCTGTTCTCTCGTGAACTGATGAAGATAGAAGGACGTACGTGTGACTGTTTGCACACCCAAGCACAACTAGTTAGGTACACTAGCCTACGTCAGCCACACGCTATGCCTCACTAATGACAGGTATTCTTCCTGTCTCCCGTGTCCAGGTGTAGAAGAAGCCATGACAGTCGAGAGTCATGGTAATGCCACAGTCAACAGTTGTTGTATAGCGCCATGAATTTTACATGACACGTTCTTATTGCCAAGTTCCCTAGGACGTCTTCTTTCAGGTTTACTCTGATAGTTTATAAGTTATTACAGGCAATTTATATCTACCTTGAATCTTGTAGTCTAGTATTGTGATTCAGAGTGTAGGTCTAGTGAGGAATGTATACATTGTGCGGATCTGTATTTTGGACTTATGTCCCCTCCATCACTGGCAACACTGCTTTCTCTTAACCCTACCAAAGTCCATCAAAAAAAAAAATCTTTTGTTTACTTGGCAATGACTAAGCAAGCTCTTGTCTTGTGTAATCAATAGCTAATGGTTGTTTGATATGAATAACAATGGGCTAGTAATTAATGAACTCAGAACGGGTCAGCACTAAATACATGGTGTGTCTCGTGCCAAAGACCTAACGACCTGTTCGGGTTAGCCAAGGATCTTCAGCGAGCCTAGTTCCAGGTTCGGACTCGTAAAGGGTTGTTATGGACTGCATCTAAATGGCATAGGTTCACGACGCTGTGGAGAGAGTGAAGCTGGGGAGGGAGAGGGGGATGCCAATGTGTCCGGCGGGTTTTGGTCAAGAACGACAGAAAATCTTTATGTGACGCGTTCGCCTCCCTTGCGGTTCCTTACTCTCCCCTCCCCTACTCTCATATCCCTTACTCTTCCTCTATCCCTCCCTCCCTCCATCCTTCCTTCCACCCTTTTTCTATCCCTCCCTCCCTCCCTCCCTCCATCCCTAAGGTAGTTTACCACCCATGAGGTTGGTTTCATTCACTCATTTATCCGAAGCTTACCAAGATGCGCCTTCGACCAAGGTAAGACGGTGATTGTGAATTAGGTTTGTGTGTATAAAGTATTCAATATCTCGTCTATATAATCTATTACAATTCCTACAGCGACTTTTAAAAACTTTAGGGGTAGGTCTTTGACAGTCGATATTAGTAAAATCTATATGAAAAGAGAACAGAGGCAGACAACAGGTACAGAAACGAATTTCTATGGAGAAGAAATACGTTGTAAAGGTCATCATGGCCATGATTTTAACTGATCTGTGTGACCGGTCGACCTGTCGGTAAGACTGTGTAGCACTGTTATGACCGTCCGCTGCCCTTTATACTGTTCATCGTACGTAACAGCTTTTGGCAGTTACACTCCTCATATCAAAGTACTGCCTCTGGCTGCCACAATGTCCGTCACATCGTGTTGCAGACTTCAGGTAATGCACATCCGGTAAAGGATATAAAGCTTCTACAAACAAACAACACGAGACAAAGTCGCTGTAAATCATTCGCATCCTGATGACCTCAACAGTCATGGCGTCCCTCACCTGAAGTCTGTTTCTTTTATGCAAAACATCACCATTTCAAAATCTAATCTTGTTATAAGTAAATCCATGATTTTCCCACTCTGCAACTATCTACAGGTCCATTTATGCATGTATGATTCTTTCGATAAGCTGATGAGAAATATAAAGGAATGTTTTTCAGGAGAGACTTTGCAGCTGGAGACTCCATCGTTCTCTCTGGCACAAGTGTTGCCCTTCCGCTCAACCCGTGGGACCGGTAGGAACCCTCCCAGAGGCACTGCCTCCGGGGTAAGGCCATAATTTGGGCTCACAGGAGGAGGTGCAGACGCTGAAGGAGGAGAAGGAGGCGCAGGGAAGACTGGTAAAGAGGAGAATGAGGGAGACACAACTGATAAGGGAGTGAGATGTACCCTTGACGTTCTGGGGACACCAGGGAGTACAGAGGGAGCATGGTAGGAGTGGAGGACACCAGGGAGTACAGAAGGAACATGTCTTCTCTCTCCGTTCTTGCTGTCATGTATCCCTTCGAAGAAAACAGGGGAGATCTTTCAAGTAAATTTTGCCTGCACTACAACAATAACATCAGCGCATTTTCCTTAAAACAGTCCATGAAATCCAGGTCTTTAACATTCATTACTAGTCCATCTACATTTGTAAATATTATTTTTAGTCTGATATTTCTTTCACTTACATGGAAATGTCAAGGTAGAAGAACTTAAAGAGATAAGGGAGGCAGTATGGCATATATGTAGGTAGGAAATTAACTTGATAAGGGAATGATAGTGAAAGAATTCGGTGAGTTACCTGACACTTAAGGTGGTGTGGACCAGGAAGTGAGAATACGAGTAACCAGAAGTGAGGGAGTAAAGAGCCAGGAGATGAGGAAGAAGGACGGTGTAAGTTTGTCGCCACGGCCCACAGGAAGCATCGCCATAAACTGCAAGTCAGAGAAATTAATCGACACCACCATCACTGAAATCACACCATTCCAATACTACAGTCCCTCCTGCTGGTTTCGCTGGCAACTGGTAGCTGGAAGATGCACTGCTGTGAATTTTGAGAAGTAAAATCTCCTTCACTACGGAGCTGTAGTTCATGTTGCTTGGAGTTTTCGTTCAAAGGACCCTGAATCATCCGGATTCTCTTGACAATCATATTTGGATGAAAGACAACTTTGATCAGGAGTTTCTAGATAAACAATAATCCTAAATAATCAATACTTCTGTATAATCAACAGTTCTAGACAAACTTAGATGATTGCAATGAGGCAGTTCTGATACTCAAACTGAAGGAGGCTTGGCTTTCCGAGGCTCCGTAAGAAGCAGGTACTGAGCGACCGGGACCCATAGCCAGACGCTCCATGACAACCTGATGAATGTCTCGCGTCTCGTGGAGCACCAAGGGCTGCACGAGGGAATGATGAATATCTCGCGTCTGTTAGAACACCACCGGCTTCACGAGAGCATGAAATATGTGTAGCGTCTCGTGGAGCACCAGGGGCTGCTCGAGAGCATATCTTCACAAGTGCTCCGCCGTCATCCTGATACTCACAGGTGATGTACTTCCTGTTCCACTCCTCTGGTCTCTGGACCTAGGTCTCGTATCGCCTCTTTTCTTACTCTTTCCTTTTCATCCTTTATTCCTTTGCTCTGTTTTTACGTCTCTCCTGTTGAGAGGGCGGAACACACTGTTTTCCTGTGATCTCTCTCTCTCTCTCTCTCTCTCTCTCTCTCTCTCTCTGTTTACACTCCTTTGTTTCTGTCAGTGTCAACCTGGAGATTGGCAGGTTTGCACCAGGTTCCACCACTCACATAGACTTTCTTGTTTAGAGTTCTTAGATGTCATAAAAGCTAAGGGTCTTTAAAAATGTTATTTGTATAAGACTTGATGAGAATGAACAGAATAAATTCACAACGAAGTTTTGGAAAGACCAGATCATTCGATGGCGAGCGCCGGCATCTCCGGCTCAATTTGCTCATCATCATTTCTGTTGATCTTTCTCTGGCTGGGTTCTTTATGTCTTGTCTTCTGCTTAGGTTTCTCCTCTTAGTTGTTTTTATATTTTGTAAAAGTTCTCTATTCTTCTGCGAAACTGTTCTCATCTACTCCTTTTGCTTCTAATTCCTATAATATTCTTTGAATTTCTCTTCCTCATCCTTCTTCATTGTTTACTTCAGATACCATCTTCTCTGTTATCTTCATTCTCTCCTTCACTGCTCCATTTCCTATCTATTTTCATGTTTCTTCTTCCATTCCTTCCACTTCTTTCACCCAAGCTTCTACTCTTCCACTCTCGATCGTTCTTTTGTCTTACTTATCTTATGTGTGGCTTGTCCTTGCCTCGTATGTATCTTTCTACCCATATCATATCATATTCTATCGACTACTCATTATTTCCAGTATCCAGTTATCTTGTCTTTCTCTCGCATTTCTCATCCTCCACATCCTTTCCACCTCTGCCTTTCGTTTTATTGACCTCAGTTCTTTTCCGGTTTTCTATGCTTTAGCCATCACCTGATCTATGCATCATTGTCTTGTTTTCCTTTTTCTCTTATCGATAGTCTTCTCATTCTATCACCATCTTCTCACCGTCACCATCTGTTCCTAATATCTAAGTTCGATATATATTACTTGTTGTATTTGTTTATTTACCTTTTGACTTTCTGTTATCAGGATTTTTCTTATTTGCGAGTCTATCTCTGTCTGTGTCTTTCTTTTCCACTCTCTGAGCCAGCCTCTGGACCCAGAGTTACCTAGCGAGTGTGGGGTTTTGGGATGTAAACACAAGGAAAAAAAAATGGGCATGAGTATGTGCTAATGAAAGATGGTCTGGGAGATAGGTTGCGCACAGTGAGACCCAGGTACACTATAAGCACCCACAATACTGTAGAAGTTAGGTATAGTAGTGGGCGAGGTACGGTGTGTGGGTCAGGTAGATGTATGGGCCAGGTAAAGTGCGGGGGCCAGATTAGTGTGGGGACCAGGTACAGTATGAAGACTAGGTACAATGCGCTTGGCCAGGTACGGGGTTTGGGCTTGGCACAATCTGGAGGCCAGGTACAGTGTGAAGGCCACGTACGGTGCGGAGCCAGGTACACCGTGCGGAATGGCAGCGCAGGGGGAAATGACCCTCTTTGTAATGTTAATGAAGCTTTGTGTTGAGGCTTCGTGATACGCGTAGAAGTTTTTATATCATCACTTTAGCAGTGTTACCGCCCTAAAGAATAACACAGATATAACACTAAGAACACCCATAAGGCTTATGCGGTATGCTATCAAGAAAGAAAATGACGGTTAACAGCAAGTGACCATTGACAATTCCGGCCAGCTTAGTCATTAGTCCTTCCTAAGAGCAAGTACAATATGAAGTGGTACCAGCAAAGCCGGGATGAGCGCTCCTGGACAACAACATCGGATATCAACATGTACATCAACTTTTGTATAACATCCTTAAAGAGGAAGAGCAGTGGTGACATGAACATCACCGTACAGTAGTTAGAACACCACTAGCACTTCTAAACAGAATATATTGTATTAACAATACCAGCCTCATCACCGTACGACATATGCCAGCAGAAGCAACGACACTTGAACAAGACATTTACTGACGGCCAGAACAATAGCGGGCGACAGATACAGGCAGTATCAGCAACGCCGGCAGCCCTGCACACATGAACACATCACGAACAACTTCGATCACCAGCCACCGGTAATAAACTTCTCCGTCTGTCTGACAGGCTCTTAGCGACTGTTTGTACTTGGTGCGACGCGAGGGAATCCAGCACAACACATGGCAGTTGCCTGTCCGGCCCGGGAGAGACATCCAGCACCTCCTGTGATGTGTGCTGTCTGGTGGAGAGGCGGAGGAGGGCAGTGTGGGCTCGTGGGCTGCAGTAACACCCACATCTTCACTTCGTCCTCTCCCTTGGCTATTGTTTGACTGCCATAGAGAGGCGGCGGCAGTAGGGCCTCGTGGAGCTAGTACACATCAAAGTGAATTGGACTGATAATGTGATTAGTCTCACAACGTGCAGACGTCATCACTGTCGAGGGTTTTTACTTACAAGATAATAATCCTTTCATGAACTGCTGTCATGAAGGAAAAATAAATGCTAATGGATTGGAAGCTGATATGCAAATTACTTCAGCATATAGTAACAGTGATTTGCATGTATAATTCGCTGTTGTTCTTGCTTAATGAAACTAATGAAGGCCTGGCTTGTGATGGGGCCTGACTCATGACCACTTAATGATAACGTTTTTACCGACTTCACCTAGTGTCAGGGGCTTACTGTCTTGCTCTGACCTAGGCTGTGACTCGTGATGACCTGTGTGATGACCCGTATCATGATTCGGGTCATCACACAGGTCATCACGTGTGGTGACCTTTGATGATGACCCTTGTCATGAGGTGTGATAATCCGTATGACGTTTCGTAATATGTGTGATGTGTTGATGACATTATGATGACGAGTGCACTCATCTGTTGTCACATGTTTCGTGTCCTTTGACCTTTGTGGTGAGTTCCATGATAACCTGCGTGATGATGCTTATGATAAGGTATGTAATGATCTTTTTTTATATCTTATCGATGACCTGCTTGATGACCTGCATAGTGACATGCGTAATGTGTTGTGTCGTAATGTGACTTGTATAGTAACATCAGTAATGACCTGTGCAGTGATGTTTGGAATAACCAAAGTAGAGTCATCTGGCGACCTGTGTATTTACCTTTGTGATGACTTTTGACGTGTACCTGCCTGTGAAATAACCTATGAGATTACCTGTGTATGGTGACCTGCTGGTGATTTGTCTGATGAACTTTGCAATAATTTATATTTTGACGTGTGGTCGACCTGTACGGTGACCTGTGTGATTACCTGTGTGTATGACAAGTATGATCATCAGAGCGATAATATTTGATGTGTGATGATGACCTATTCGGTTACCTGCATCTTGATTAGTGTGATAATGTGTTATGTAACGTTTGTATCATTTTGAGGGATGAAATATGTGGTGATCTGTGTTATGACTTGTGGTGACCTGCTTATTTAATTAGTGTTTGCTTCAGTGTAGATAGCCTCAAATGTTCATCTTTCCTCGGATCGTAAGTTAATCTTTTGGTAAGTTTGCAAAACTCAGTAATTACTAGCCTCTATCTTTAGGTCACCCGTTATAGGTAAATGAAGTCGTAACCACAAGTATCTAAGATCCAGATGTTATTTATGAAGAGGGTTTGCAAAGGCCGATCCCAACGTAAAGACGGAAAATCCTTTGCAAATGACATCTGTCGACGCTTTGAAAGAGTATGGCAATTGTAGCTTCATGGATGAAGAAAATGGCTTTTTGTTGCTAAATACTAAAAAGGTCGGGCATGGTGTCTTGGGCGATTGAAGTTCGAGTCTTTGAGAAGATGCATCAGTATTTGTCTGAAACTATTGCTATATGTAGATTGGGTGGGATTGGGTGGGGGAAGAAACCTGTTGTACACAACGATGAGAGAAGGAGAGGAGAGAGGGAATAAACTTGTCTTTGTTTGTCAGTATCAAGATACTACAGACAGAAAAACATATATAAAGGCTGGCTGGAGTGGCCTTTATGTCTTTCCCAACTTATTTTACTCGACTCTAGACAATGAAAGTGCACAGAGAACACAATGCCTTCTCATGTCTGTGTTACCGTGCCACAGAAGTATGGAGAGAAAAACAGAGAGGAGCAAGGTGACCTTCATACCTCTGCCCGTCTGTGTTAGCGTGCCACAGGGTCCAGCCAGAAGGATCCGGGGACGGTGACGTGTTGTGTGGTGAGGGTAAACAGCGCGTGAGAAGGGGACCCGGGTGTATGTCACACTGACTTCGACGTGAGAAAAAGTAAACATAATGCTTTGTGGGGTTCGTAGATCCAGAGACATGAGAAATGCGAGACCACTACTGGCGAGTACGTACTGCCATGGGTAACCCGAGACCACTACTGTCGAGGGTGTGCTGCCATGGGTAACTCATCTATCTGGGTAATTATCTAGCCATCTATCTATCTATTTACTTGCCAACTGAAGCACATAAGCACCAAACTCTCTACCCACACACTTAACTATCCTGGAATCTACCTGCCCACTTTCTATTTCCTACCCATCAAACCGTCTACCTCCCTACATATTCACCAACCAGTTCAAGAAAAGCAAGAAATATTCATGCAATTCAACACAGGACTAACATAACGCGAAAGACTGGCTTTATCGCTGATTAGTTATGTTACAAGAATTAATGCAGGAGGAGATGGAAATCTGATGGTGGACTGGGCTAACAGGAGAGTTCCTACATCTTGGCGACTTACTCCAGCTAGAGTTAAACCCTTTAAACATTTTGGAGTTCCAAGGATGTGGCGTAACCTGTCGATCCAGTTGCTATCGAGTATCACCTCCATGACAAAGAAAATGAAGGAACTAGCCATCTTCACGAGGTCAGTTCATAGCCAGGTCTTAGCAATAACAGAGGCCTGACGGATTACTTCTGAAATTTGTACCTTGAGCGACTACAGTTTCTTCTATCACCTTCGTACATCAAAGCGTGAAGGAGCTTTGGCACTCTTTTATCACAAAGACTTACGTAAGCCCATCTGCCAGTTAATGTGCCTGAGGGTCTGGAAGTGTTATGGGTTAAGGTTTCTCCCTCATTACACCCAAGTCAAACGGCCTCATCATTTACTGCGTGGTTATCACTCGTCGCTCTCTTCCACTTGGTAGGCACTTTTAGAACAACTTCCCTACACAGCTGACACACTCAAAACAAGTTGCCCTTGTTCTAAGCTTGTGATATATAGGAATTTCAATGAAATAGACACTATCATCATCCAAGAGCAACTACAAATAGGTTGTCCACGTTCCCACGCATGGTTAAGACATTCTTGACCTGAATCTTACTGATATGGCTAACCACCACCTATTATGCAAGTCTCATCCCCTCTTGGACACAGTAATCATTCATCAGTGTTGTGGTCCAAAGCCCCCTTATCTCCCAACACGAAGGGGCAGACATCAAAACTTATCGGCCACTTTCTGACTCAGCGAAGAGAAATTTCGGTGGGTGGGTAACACGTGATCACTGGACTGAGGTGACCAGTGAAAATGATGTTAAAATTATGTGGGAGAAGCATCATGAAACGTGCAGCCAGGTCTACTAACACATTCTTCCCCAGATGACGATAACAGTGCACCGGCCGACACTCCCTGGATCACCCACCGTATTATGCGACTTATGCAGCACCAAAATCGAGTGTTTCAACAGTCGCTAAAATGACCTCTGCAATTAACTTTGCAACAAAGTGCAGTGCGAAGTACGACCCACGAGGAAGGTGCAACATTTAAAGCATGCCAACATCGGTCACTGGTATGACAGAATATAAGGGCTAACTGGCTGTGACAAACGAATGGGCCTTCCCCTTCCTTTGTATGGACCAGTCTAGCAGTGAGGGGGTCGCACACCAGATTAACACATACTTTGCCAATATTTGCCAACGATTACCACAACTTGATATTAGTTCCCTCTCAACAAACCTTTAAACCCCATCTCTTCCGAGCACAGTAAAGGAAGATCAAGTAGCTAAGCTACTTCAGAGCCTTAAAACCAAACGCTCAACCACACCACAGATCTTCCGGTGAAACTATACAAGGCATTTTCCAAGAATTAGCTACACAGCTAATTTCCATAAGTAATGCTTTACTCAAACAATCTAAATGCCACACATCTTGGGAAATATTTGGCTCTACACCTGCACTGTATGAACAAATATCTTCTGTGTTATGGACCGGAAGGATCATTGCGTCAACCATTCATAATTACTCTCAGGTCTCACCATCTATGTCTTTCCAGCTTGTGACTGACAAGCTTAAATCAACACGGATTCTGAAGCGACTCAGACAACAATAGCAGGCTATAAACGCCTTAGGAAGAGACAAATGCCATCTTCTCGGACTGACAAGTGATTATCCCGAGGCACATTCACTCAGAGTTCCGTGGGAAAGCCGACGAAAGGGTTTCCGATAAAGGCGTTCCCCAGAGCTATGAGGCTATTGGTCTGACGTGTAACTAGCCACACCAAGGGGTCGGAAGTTGTGCTTTTCACCATAACATACATCTACAAAGGCCATTACCCACTTAACTGTCAACTTACGATCCTTCCGGTGCCACCTACTGCATTAGTCATCGTTGTCAGTTAGTATTTGATTCTTTCGGCATCCAAATCTAATTTGTTTAAGAGGCAGGATTGTTACCTTTGTGAGTTAGTTCGGAGAAGTAAGCTCAGCCGCTCTGACTTGTGTGGGGGTGATAAGATACATATGTGTATTTTCCCATGTCCGTAAATCTAAGTGTTGTTTCTCCACAATCCCGTCCTATGTAAGATCATGTGCCGTGCTATATTTGTGTTCGATGTTTGTATTAAGCTTCAGAACTGATCAGTATGGTATAAGGAGACACAATATGGCTCATCATGATACAAGAAGCCTCGTCATGGCTTAGAATGACACTGGCAGCCACAGCATCGCTCAAAGTGACAGTGAGAACTTCAGCCTGGATCAGTATGACACAAGAAACCTCAAGCTGGCTTAGCATGACACAGGCAGCCATAGTATGTGTCTTGATGCCGTCATGCATCACTGTCCTCACGCATGACTGCATCAGGTCAGTCAAGGAATCGTGTCCTTCCCTGACCTTTTGTCTCATCACTTTTCTTGAGCCTCACTTTCAGGAGGTTCATCTCTTCCTCGATAGTTGATTTCACTTATTTTTTTAGCCGGTATTTCCTCTTCACTTTCTTGTTCTTCCTCATACAACTTCCTTACTTCTGTCCTGTCATTCACATTCATACTTCTTTGTGATACTGCAAATTAAAAATCATTTGTTTTAAGTTCTCCATAAAGGCGTCTTTCCTGCCATGGGGGCTAGATCCCTCGGGCCCGCCGTGGTCCACTAGTGAGCGACAGAGGAAATCAAACCCGGTGATAATTAGCGAGCTGTTGAAGCATTAAAGTACTGGGGTAGTCCTCCCCGGTCTGAGGGAGGGGGTCATCACCAGGACCAGCCAGGCGGCTTCTTTGGTCTCGCTCACCAGTGACGGTGTTCCTCGCGCTGTGTGCTATTAAGCCAGTCATTGAAGGATATAGAGCATACGCTATTAAGCCTGATTACTGGCAGGGAAAGTGTACCTTTACTTTGAATTTCACACCATTCCAAGGTGAATGCTGATGACGTCAGTTCCCCACGTAGCGCTGTTCACACACACACGCGGCACGCAACGTCTGCAGATGTATTAACAGGCAGATGAGATCAAGATGCTGCCAGTGTTGTTTCTCGGCGGTTTTCCCGATACGTACAGGCTGTTGTTGTTGTCGTGAGCGGTCTGCAGCAGATGTAAACCCCTGTACAGGTCTCTTGTTCTGGCGAACGGTGTTCAGCACAAATACAGGTTGCTGCTGCCGTAGTTCGTGCTCATCGTTATCAGTGACTATGTATCATAGTCTAAGTGATATCCTGAGATAATGATTATCCAGTACATTGTACACTGTTGCTTCTCTTCAAGTGATAATTAGTTTTAAACAGTTAATCATTCCTACATCTTTCGTTCTTATTCATTTACTTTTCAACAATCCATCAGTTCAGTATACAGGAAATGAAAAAGAGGTAGAAACAATTACATTCGAGAGCGAATGTAAACGTTTTTCTTTGCAATATCACTCTACATCAAGTCCACCATGGACACAAAAGTCATCTTCATAACACCCTCGATAAGCCTAAATTCACAATCTATCTTCGCTACAACATCGATAAAATCAAATTCACTTCATCCTCTATAAACTCATCTTCACTTCACCTTTGACGCCCTATCTTTACTGCACTCTCGATATCGCTGGCATTTAAACTGACCATGAAGAACAAGACGATAGGTCATCGTTACACCATCGACACCACTGAATGAAGCCCTGATCCTTTTGAGTCAGGTTAAGAGCTTTCTTCAATACATTCTTGATACCACCAGCATTGACTGAACTCATACAGTTCAGGGCAAAGGTATGTTACCTTATCAATACGCCCGCTGAACTCGTGGCCTTTGATTAGTTCCTTACATGTCTGATCAGAGGCATTTTTACTACACACTTGGCAACATTGCTCCATCACCATTACTACAATCTCGTCCACAGACATCTTCACTAAAGGCTAACACTTTGCCTGACATTACGTGTCAAATAATAGGCATGGCGAAGGTGCTGGGCACTGGTAGGAATTACAATATGTTGTCTCTTACAGAAGAGCGAAGTATTGTCTAGAAGCAACAAGTAGTCTTGTGGAGTTAGAGACAACAACCAAATCTGTTGGGAATTCTGGTGGAGGAGGTGATGCAAGAGGCATCATAGATGGTGTGCCACGCGCACAGCTCGCGCCACACGTCCCTGGCGCGTGTCAGTTTAGCCCACCAAACGTCGTATTCTTGCCTGGCTTCATTGGAGAGCCGAAGCTGTAGATTCAAGACTCCGTCTGCTGAGCGGAAGCTAATTTTACAGCACAGCCACCTGAAGCTCTCCTTGTCACCTGACAACCTAATGTGCCATATTACCGTCATATGTCTGTAGTAGTCGGATATTCACCCCGTGGTAGACCACGCGTCAGGGGGTGTGTGCGCGCGCGTGCGACGATTCCGCGGCGGATGTGGTGGCGCGCGCGGTGATTCCCAACGCTGTGAAGGCGCAGGTGCTGGAGGAAGGCTATCATGTCCTCCCTAACGTGAACACTGAGGATTCCTCAATCCTGGGCCCAGTATACGCATCTTCTGTATAACGCGTTGACAATAGTGCTTGCAAGGCGGGGAAGAGTTAACTTTGTTTCTGTGTGTCGAAGATCTGTGACGTAACTCGAGCTAGCTTTGAAGGGGTTAACTATACATTACGAAACGTCCTACACTATTCTAAGAAGTACAGGATATCCGCCTTCGTTCTGCCTCGCGAGTTCTTCCCACAATTTTCTGGGCAACTCGAGGATTACTTCTTCCCTCGGCTCGTGCTCCTTCCCCGTCACGTTTCTCTTTGTTGTTCTTTCTCCGTCAGTGTCGATCATGTTCTTCATGTTTTTCCTACTGTACGTAAGGCAAAAGTTTTTTCCTTCAGATACTCTCAGGTGAGGGTGTTCCTCGTGGAACTCTTCCTCGGTGTTCATATGGAGAACAGCAGAACCCAGTAGCAGCAACACGTATTGTGGCAAGCATTGTTGTGGAAGTTCTGAACCAGCGGTTCGAGTGTTTTTATTTACAGTTCCTTATTTGCCTACTTGACTCTCGATGGTTTTCCCTCCTACAAACATTATTACATTTTCAAGGTAGAGCTGGGATTTTACTGGTTCCTTTTCGTTTTATTGCTAAAGTTGTACCGCTTGAGTTCTCCCCTGCTTTTATTTTCTTTCTAAATTTACAGTGGCTGTTAGATTTGTTTTACTAACATTTTCTTATTTTTGATGCTTTAGTAAAAAAAGAATTGTTGTATATTATTTCTTTCATTCTAACTGTTTGAAAATCAGAGCACCCAAAACTTAAAGTAATCAAAACATCCAAAGCCTTAAAGCAATCAAAGCATCCAAAACCTTAAAGTAATCAGAGCATCCAAAATCTTAAATCAGTCAGAGCATCCAAAACATATTTTCCTCCTTTCACGCTATCTTCCAGACTCAGTCACCAACTTCTGCATTTTCTTACTCTAATCTGCCACTATTGCTGTATCATCAGCAAACAACAACTGAATCACTTCCCAGGCCCTCTCATCACTGCATGCTCGCCTCTCTTTCCAAGACTTGTATTTACCTACCTCACTACCCTATCCGTAATAAGATTAAACAACCATTGTAACATCACACACTGCAGCTGCAGACCAACTTTCACTTGGAACTATCCACTCTCCTCCCTTCCTACTCTTACACATACCTTATGCCGTTAAAGAATACTTCTCACTGCTTCTAGCAGCTTACCTCCCACACCGTGTATTCTTAAGATTTTCAACAAGGCAGCTCTATCAACCGTATCATACGCCTTCTCCAGATCCATAAATGTTACATGCAAATCTGTTTCTTTACGTATCTTCACACATCATCTAAAGCATTCACCTGATATAAACATCCTCTACTACATCTAAAACTACAGTGCCCTTCTCCAATATGATGCTCTGTACATGCCTTCACTCTCTGGGTCAATATCTAAGGCTTTTGACAGTTTGTGGCATCGGGGTCTCATCTCTAAACTCCCCTCTTCTGGCTTCCCTCCCTCACTTTGCTCCCTGATATCTAGCTTCCTCTCCGGCCGATCTATCTCTGTGGTTGTTGATGGAT
>JAYMFT010367305.1:0-22121 GCA_038088735.1 Panulirus argus
TCTCTCTCTCTCTCTCTCTCTCTCTCTCTCTCTCTCTCTCTCTCTCTCTCTCTCTCTACTCTCTTTCTCTCTCTCTGGCTCCTCCACTCCAGCCAATACACTTCACTCTCGGTGCTTGGGGGAATTAGCAGTGAAGTAACTCAAAACCTAGGTACACTCTTTTTTTCTCTCTCTCTTTTCCTCTATACCTTCTCGAGTTTTATGCTGTCTCCTCTGAGTGAAAGGACGCGTTACTTACTCTCCATTGACCTCAAACACGCAGGAATCACCGGAGGGGAAAAGTTTCCAAAATCTCTGCCACAAAAGAGGGTTGGCCAGCGAGCGGGCGGGCGCACACACACTGCACAATGGCCAACACTCGACACCTCAGGGGCTTCGAGGGAGCCCCGTCACTGGGCCTTCCTCAAGTAATGACTTCGTGGGGAATTGGAACCTGATTTCGCTTCATTAATGGCACTCAAAAGTATACATACCACATAGAGAATTTACTCTGCATGTGACCCCGTCACTGTACATAATGTTTTTTTATTTATTATCTTTCATTACAGCAAACTTTTGTGTTTTGCTATCAGTTAGAATTGAATGTAACTGAAATCTTTTCAGCTGTAGTTGGAAACTATACTTCATCTGTAATGAGTTTGTACGGGCAGATTTGACTGTAAATTTGAATGAATGCAAACTGATACGTATAATTAGCATGACAGACAACAGACTCTTCAGTTTTCTCTCTAGTTATGAAATATATTCGGCCATGAAGACCATTTGGTAATACCATCCTCGCAGTACGGATTTTCAACACTGAAACAGGGCACAGATAAAGATCCTCTTCATCGTAAATCTATTTCGCTTATTGATACAGCGATCACGATTCCGTGATTGATCTGTCGCATAATATCGAGGAACGTTTGATGGACCTTTCCACAGACGGTAAATGACCCCTATGATAGCAGCCTTGTTTAAAAACATTGATAATTGTGATTAGCCATTTATAGAATGCTTTGAGTCCCTGGGAGACCTGGTATAGAATACGAATCACCGTCTGATAGATGATACAGGAGATAGATAAGTCTTTGATAGCCCCGCCATAGAATGGTGATGAGACTATGATAGATTTTACAGACCACGGATGAGCTTCTCGTGTCTCACTGTCACAGGCATTGTTGCCTCGCCAACCCTTATCATGGCTTACCCACTAGGCCTCCTCCCCTGAGCTCTGTTGAGGTAAACTGGCTCACCTGCCGGTCCTAGATCCAGTGAAATGGCCTGGATCAATGGATGGCTGAGCGAGGTCCCTGGTCAAAGGACATTCCCACACTACCCTCCCTCGCCCGTCCCATAGAAGTGGCCGGGAGACAGACCAACTCGGTCCTCGGGGCAATTACCGCTCAACACCTCGTCTCCTCCCTCCTCCGGGACAAAATGCTTCTCTGCACAGGTGTTAAGGCTGGGAATAATGTGTCCAGGTCTCGGACTGCCTTTCATTCTTCCTCCGGAGATTTCACGGCTGTCGTCAAAACAATCGTGGGTTGGCTGTGGTTTCCCCGTCCGCCCTCATCCCAGCTTTCAACGTCTCTTCAGACGAGCCGGACCAAGCGTGGAAAAGCAGGAAAAAAAATATGGGTCGTAGGGGAATAAAGGATTATAGAAAAGAGGTAAAAAAAAGAAAGTGGACATAGAATTTAGGGCTTTTTTTGTGGGGTCATGTGCTCGCCAGAGTGGGTACAAAAAGAGCCTACAAGCGGATGAAAGGATTAGACCTATGTATTTCTTTCGAGCATTTGTTATAAGAGTGTAGTGCTTGTTGGGCTTGTGGGTAATCCTAGCCATGGCCACAGGAACGGTAAACAAGCACAAGTACTGGTGGCTGTGGTATTAGGTTACGTCAGTCATGACGTCAAATATTGTAGAGTGGTCAAAAGGCGTGTGGAAAGTGGCGTCCAGAAAATCGGGGACCTCCCGATCGCACATCGGTAAGGAGCAATAATGCTGAGCGAAAATCAGATTACGTCAAGGACTATCGAAATGGCACGACACACAGACCATCACAGTGACACCAGACACAGACCATCACGGTGGTACGACATACAGACCACCACAGTGACACCAGACACAGACCATCGCAGTGATACAACACACAGACCATTACAGTGGCAACACACACACACAGACCATCACAGTGGCACTACACACAGACCATTACAGTGGTACAACATACAGACCATCACAGTGGCAACACACACAGACCATCACAGTAGCACCACTCACAGACCATCACAGTAGCACCACAAACAGACGATCACAGTAGTATCACACATAGAGACCATCACAGTGGCAACACACACAGACCATCACAGTATCACCACACGTAGACCATCACAGTGGTACTACACACAGACCATCGCGGTAGCACCACACACAGACCATCACAGTACCACAACACACAGACCATCAGAGTAGCAACACACAAACACACACACACACACACACTCACACACATATACACACACAGACCATCACAGTAGCACCACACAGGGACCATCACCACAGCTCAATCCAAGAGACGTGGAGTGACAGACGGGAGGTGTTGTATTCCAGGTTCCTGGCGGCCAACATTTACATATCTATTCATACATCCTCCTCGTTAAACACTGTGATGTGAATATACAATTAGAAGCAAATTGAGTCAAAGTTTGGTCCAGTGTGGGTGTGCTGAGTCTACCCGCTGCTTCAGATGACGGAGTGGTTCACAAGAAGGGGGCCTTCCTGATTACCCAGTATTCATCTCTTGGAAAAGAGAAAATGCGAAAGAAATTCCACCTCCTTCCCTATTATGGAGGGAAGGTAGAGAGACGAGCCATATAGCCACACACGCCAGCTGATGGAGGTGCTTTAGGAGAGCCACTAGATCAAAGATCCCCACAAAGGCTGCTCACAGCTAGAGGTCACACCACACACCCGACACTCACACACACACACACACACACACACCAGCATAAATCTGTGTGCCCTTCCCCCCATGGCATCCCTCCTCCTCCTCCTCCTCCTCCTCCTCCTTCTCCTACTCCTTCTCCTCCTCACCTCCCACTGCTACCCACCGGCCGACCAACCTCGGCTGACCACAATCCACAGTTTGTTTTGCTCACACCACCAGAATGTTAAAAGCCAAGTTTGTGGTCTTGGGTGTGTATGGGTGTGTTTCCCCCCCCCCCCTCCCCCCATCCTGACGCGGCCGGAGGGTCGCTGGCCAAGCGGTCACTCTTCTCCTCCTCCTTTCTCTTTATCTGAAACTTGGAACGTCGGGCATGTGGCTCGCCTTCCCTGGGTTGGAGGCTGGTCTTTGCTCTTCGGTGGTACGTGCTTTTGTATGAGAGGACGAGGCACCACTAGCCTCTTGAGGGCGAGGTTCTCAGTAAAGCTCTTGAGTTCTTTGATATTTCGAGAAGGGAAGAGCCACTCCTGCTGTTAGAGATCTGCGGATTGGTAGGTATCTACGAGAGCACAGGGGAGGGTGTATCGTCCACAAATCTCGACGGGCTTCCTTGTGGAAATATTTCGCCATATTTAGAGAAAAATTTCCCTAATGTTTATGACCCGGGAAGCTGTGTACATGGCAACACGCTTGGCTCGTCGGAGGATCGGTCCGACGCCTGGAGGCAGAAAATGCATGGGACTTCCTTATTGTCACTTGACAGACTATATATATATATACATTCATATAATCACAAGGAAATGAATAACGATAAGTTCCCAAGTGCATTTTTGTGTAATGATCACATCGTCAGATGATACAAGTATGTGATAGAAGACGTAGAACAGTCAGTTGATATACAAGGAAGAGACGTAGCTAAGACTATATATATATATATATATATATATATATATATATATATATATATATATATATATTTAAATTTATCCATGGGCTTAGGGTAGAAAGAATACTTCCCACGTATCTCCTGCACATCGTAAAAAGCAACTAGACTTGGAAATCCCCTCCTCCTGTCTTATAACTTCATACACAGGAACATAAGAAAAAAACGAAGCAAAGCAAAAGTACCAGGGTTCGAATCTAGGGACGTGCCAGGACTCAGGCAGCTCTAGTGGTATGGAAGGAATTATTTACCTTCAAATGTACTCCAGCAAGTGTTACTGATACTCCATCATGTAGTCCGGGAACGCAGTTTATGTATTCTGGTACTTTACGTAGCGCAGAACTCTCCCACACATTCCAACACTCCTGCGCGCATAGCCTTGCATCTCTCCCTATGTCTCAACGCTTCACTCCAACTACTTGGCCACCAATGACCCCAGTCAGCTTTCCTAGTGCTTGCCTCCCTCTCGTCTTGACCTGGAGTCAGTTGCTCTCAGAGATCCTCTCTCTCTCTCTCTCTCTTTGGCCCCTCGGGCGATGACAGCTCCTCTTCTCTCGCTCTCTTTTGCCACTCGGATCCAGACATATTCTCCACTCCCTCTTCCCCCCTCCCTCCCTCTCCTCATCCACTAGCCCAAGGCTGAGTTACCTGAGTGCGGCAGACAACTTTATTGCCCCCGACCTAACCAGCGTGTCTCGGCTCCTGCATGGAAGCCGTTCCAGCACCGTAAACGCCATAAACGCGGAGCCATAGCTGCTGCAGCTTGGTGGGATGCAGCGAGCGACGTCATAAAAGGTGGGTTAGCTGCTCTGCTACTCCTGCTGTTATCCTGCCCCTGTTGTTGCCTCTTCCTCTGTTTCCCCGTTTCTAACGCTGCCGTTGTTCCTGTTTGCTGTCTCTCTCTCTCTCTCTTCCTCGTGATGCTGTTGATGTTACCGAGTCCGTGACTACTGATGGTTGATATTCATCGCTAGTTGGAAGGTAACACCTTGGTGGGTACGTCCTCCAGGCGTGAGGTGATGGAAGGCGCCCTTCGTATGCTGAGTTGCCGCAGCCACCCACCGTGAGACTACGTGGTGACCAGGTCCTGTAATGACGGACCCTAGAAGCCCAGTAGAGTACACAGTGCTCGAGAACTCTAGAGGAGCCTTAGATGTAGTCGGTGGCATAGACTGATGACAAAGGCGTGTCATAAGGAACCACAAACTGGCACACCAAATATCGGTGACAATGAAATATGGAGAGTAATACATCTACTGAAAATTCAGATAATCGATAGACTTATTTGGACTATCAGAAGGTAAAATGAAAGGGAAAACAGCGTATGTTGATATGGGAGATGGGTCTTGAATGACTCCAGTGTGGAGCAGGGATGACTGGAACATGAAGACGCGTTCATCATTGATCCAAGTGTGTCTAGATATGTAAGAAAAGTAGAACATATTAGTGAACCACTGTTAAGAGATAAAGGATTACATGCATCCCAAGTCTATATATATACACCACCAGCAGGGATCACCTTGGGCAGAGAAGCAACACTTTTACTGTTCACAAAATTCTGTTTTTCCAAATGTACACTAGTATTTCTGTGGTGGTTTGGGTGAAGGGCACATAGGCTGGGGAAAGTGTAGGGCAGCACAGTGGGTAGAACGCATCAACACAGGAGAGTGACAGTGGGTTATGTACCTGGTCTCAGAGTGCTGTCATTGGTACTCGGCATTTGTTACAGTTCATTTATCCACTTCTTGAATCTAGTCGGCAAAACTTACCATATGGAAGACGTTGTAATGTTTTGTAATGAAGCTTATGTAAAGAAGTAATTTTGTAACAACTATAAAAGCCCTCTGGGGTATGACAAAGACCCTCTGAAATCTCCGTAATCCTTTTGCTCTACCGCTCACAGGATGAGAATGGGGTGCACAGTAGATTTGTCGGGGTTACCAGCACAAATCTAAGAGGTATACTAGTAGGGTCAAGCACGGTACACTTTGGCTGGGAGGGCCAGGCAGGGACGAGGCAGGCTAGGAAGGCCGGACAGAGACGAGGCAAGCTGGGAGGGCCAGGCAGGGCCGAGGGAGGCTGGGAGGGCCAGGCAGGGCCGAGGGAGGCTGGGAGGGCCAGGCACGGACGAGGGAGGTAGGTTGGGAGGTAATGAAGACCTCTGCCTCCATGGTATCACTCCTGGTCTCTGCTGTGACACACACTACACTGCCACCCTCACGCCTGATCCATAACTCAGAAAATGCTGCTCGGTTATACACCATTGTGGTCCCCCTCTGCCACAAATCATCCGCTCGGCGCAAGACAGCTCTAATCCACACCCAGCCTTGCGGTCGCGTCACCCATAGCGTCGCCTGTGAGATTCCCCCCCGTAGCAGCCTCCGTCGGAGGCGACCATATAGCAGGGCGGCCCCTGGGTGTACCCCTAGTGTCCACACACTATCTTGATGGCATGACTTCTTCATTCTTATTCCCGGCGTCACCTGGAGACTGGCCAGATAAGGTCGGGGAGTGACGGGATTGTCACCTCGTAGTAACGTCGGCTATTCTGGCGACGTGCTCAAGACGTCTGCTGCGCCTCCCCTGAGATATGTTCATCTCTGTCAGATAAACATCTGCAGCAGCAGCAGCAGCAGCAGGAGTAAGGGTAGCAGGAGCAGAAGCGGCCGCAAGGGCAAGGACACCTTGGACAACCATAACATGGAAAAGCATCCAGGAAGTTCCCAGTAGACTGAATGGTGTCTCTGTTACTGTCGCTCGAGCTAGAGGAGAGTTCGGGATTATATTTGTGCATCAGTCTGATGTCTGGATAGTAAACAGTTATAAGAAGCAAAAGTAAGACCGTAGGAGTAGTAGTAGTAGCAGTCGTAATAGTAGTAGTAGTAATGATAATAGTAGCAGCAGCACTAGTAGGTATAGTAGGATTAGTAACGGTAGTAACAGTAGTAGTAGTAGCAGTAATTGTAGTAGTATTACTTAATAGCAGTAGTACTCGTAGTAGTAGTAGTAGTAGTAGCAGTAACAGCAGCAGCAGCAGTAGTGTAGTAGTAGCAGTAGTAGTAATAGCAGTAATAGTAGTATTAGTAGCAGTTGTAATAGTATTAGAAGTAGTAGTAGTAGTGGTAGTAGAAGTAGTAGTGACCTTCCACTGCATAGAGATACCATCCTTCTACGACAAATATAATGAGCTTACACTGGCAGTGGTCTCTTCTTCAATACACCCTTCCATACAACACCAATCTTTGCTTCCTCTTCCCAATTTCTGATTCACTTCACCTCCCACAGTTCCATCCACTGCTATGTCCACTCCCAGGTGTCTCTCTCTCTCTCTCTCTCTCTCTCTCTCTCTCTCTCTCTCTCTCTCTCTCCAGGCTAAACCTCATTTCCTTATCCCAATTCGGACACACGCTTCTGCATTGTGCCACCAGATCCGTACCATTTGCACACGCCTACTGACTCTCGTGACTTTCAGGCCTTCCCTCCCACAGCGTACTGTAGACCCGAACCTCTCCCAAAGACCCCTCGCACTTACCTCCCTCACCACCACAACTATGGCGACGTTACACACCCTTGACAGAAACGTAACTTCACTTGGAACCACTCACCCTCCTCTCCTCCTACTCGCCCGTGCCATTATTGACCCGACACCTAAAGACATAAACAGTCGTCATCAACAAAATCTCTCACTCTCTATGTACCCATTCGACTAGTGGTCCTAATCCTCGATTGGACTAGAGGTCCTAATCCTTAAAGAACTGGCTGGTCTCGATCCTAGTAAAGTCAGATATCATCCTTACCTCGTAGTCCTCCATCGTTGCAGAACTCGCTGTCCTTCACCCTGTCAAAATCAACGGTTCCCCAGCCTTAAAGGACTAGAGACACTCCATCCCTATGGAACTGCCTGCCCTTCATCCAATCGACCTTGTGATCCTCTCATCGCGGACCAGCCTCCCTCCGCCCCTCTGGTGACGCTTTACATAACCTGTCGAAATGGAGACGCAGAAGGAGACACTCATCAAGGGGTCTCAGTAACTCATGTATAGTGAAGACAATGCGCCACGCACGTCGCTGGTGGTGCCTCCACCAACTCACACGTGCGCTGAGTGTCTTCAACATGGCAGTCCACTTGGCCTGGACTGGCACTCCCCTTCGGGTTCTTATGGGATGATTCTCAGCCTTATTTTTGGGATTTGTTTATCAAGGCTGTGATTCTGCTGGCATCTACCCAAACACCCTTGTCTCCTGCTGGTGCGGTAGTGACCGTGTGGACCGCAAATTGGCATTCAGGTGATCTTCCCTTCCGGCGTACTGTGGTACATCCTTCAGGTATCTGATGTATGCTGGCGCCTCTGGGGTTGCATGGCAATTCCGGCTGATGAACTGTATATGCCTTTTACAGTCTACGGCTGTATACATATATGTACCACTTAGCCACCAGGAGTGGCGCGTGAGATAACCTCACCTTTGAGCCACAGTACGCGCACCAGCACCAAACAGGTACACAAGAGTAGCCATTAAAAGAGAAAGAAGAAAGATCGCGCCTGAAGCTATTACCGTCAAAGACTCTGCAAGGACTTCTCCTCCGCCTGGGAGCCCCACTGGGCGGCTTGATCATTAAAATCAATTAACGAGTGGAATCTCTCTCTTCGTATGCGTCCGAGGACCTCCGTCTCAAGCCATCTAGCGGCGGGCGGGAGGAGGGACCCACCGCCGGCCCAATCTACCTGATGAATTACGACTCATGTTATGAATGTGGGATGAGGAGTGGCAATCTATCATCCCTTCCAACCCCCTACAGGCCCTCCTCAGACAAGTTCATCATTGGTAATCCTTTAGGGAAGATAGGGAAGGAGAGAGAGGATGTCGGAGGCAAGAAGTAAGAGGAGAAAGAGGAGATAGCCTATGTGAATGCGGTGAGTGTGAGAGAGTCATTGAGGAAAGACATGAAAAACTGAACACAGAGGAAATTTAGATCATGATTACTACTACAACATAACTCCAGGACCTCATCTACGGGGTTCCTAGAAGTTTAAGATTGCGCTACGTCCCGTAGCAGGGGAAGTGATGGAAACTGTTAGACTGAGAATTCCTTTGACCAGATGGTAACTCCTTTTCTCGTCTGTCGACGGTGATACAACCCTACCGAAAGTGATTTCCCACTCTTGGTGTAGCTTCATGCAGGCTGAGTCCAGTAACGCCCGTGAACGTAGATACGAGAAAGAAGAAAGAAGGAGAAGTATAGATGGAAGAGCAAAAGAAGCGGGAGAGGTAGAATTACAGAGATGAAAAGTTTCGGCCAAGATAATGACAAGGAAGCCAGCAGCCTCAGTGAAGCCAGAGAGCATTGAGGAAGCAATCACGAGAGATCTGGTCCCAGGTGGAGTGTGACACCCACCAACAGACCTCATACACACACATCAGGAGCAAGACACTCGTACACAAGAAGCCATAAGCGAGGTCTTAATGACTAACCAAAAGACGCCCCTGCTCATTATCCTGCTCTCATAAACTGCAGCAGCTTGGACCAGTTATTGTTTCTTTTCATGTATGGATTTTAATCAGCACATTATACTTCCATAATCTTCAGCACAGTGCTATGGGCGGAAAGTCCGTATATTTTACGAGTAATATTTTTGTTCATAGGGACGTAAACGTAATCCACCTCAGCCAGCGGCAGTGGACTACTTGCCTCCCAGCTGACTCCACCTGGTGACTTCTGCAAAGAACAGAACAATACTTCCGTGCCACTGATGGGTGATGTCCATGATCGCATTGGCTCGTGAGGCCAGACGGATGAGATAACCACGCGATAGCCATGAAGGGATATTGCCAAAGTGTGTATTGACTATAACCTCTGTCAGGTCCTTATTCTCTCGGATCATTGCCTTCCCAAAGTGTATATTTTCCATGATTATTTTCCAAAGCATTAAGTGATCATTTACTCATAGACTTGTCTTATTACTAGCTATCTCTTTTTTCTTTTAAAGAACCCCACAATGCAGTTGATTCATTGCTAGAAATGAGAAATTTTTGAGGGAGGAATGGCTCCCGCATCCAGCACCGTTAGCAAAAAAAGAAACAAATAAGCACGTAAGAGCTCTTAAAGTAAGAATAACAAAAGAATGTCCTTGTCGAACTAGATCGTTTAGTCTGTGGACATGTGTGGAGCAAAACGAAGAAGGGAGAAGGAGGAGGAGGTGTCGGCTACTCAAGAGCACTGAAAGCTGGTCTTTCTTTGGGAAGGTATCGATACCTTCTTGCATATTAATCTTGTGATCCATTATCATTCAGCCAAGTTTTACCAGTAACTCAACCTTTTTAGAAAGTACGTCTGTTGAGGAATCTGGTCTTTTCGACAGAGATAAAAAGCCCAAACTTTTCACAAGTTTCTGACGCACGGTCGAGTAGAGTGAGAGCGTTATCATACCAAAAGGTGTTGATAATATCGTCAGCATAACTAAGTACATGTTCCTCACTGGGTATGGTCTGAAGAGGAGCGATGACTAGGACTAAACAGGGTGGGGCTAAGTAAACCACCTTGTGGAGTGCATAGTTTGATCTCTTTGGTTTCACTTCTGTGTCCCTCAAACTAAACAGATGATTATATGTTGAGCAGGTAGCTAGAGATACAGTCCAGGAGCCAACCCTCCTGTGTCCGTATTACATCTTGCAGTATTACACGTCAGTTGGCAACATCGAAAAGAGCTCTGTGATTAAGGAAAGTAGCGTAAATGTAGTCAGTATGAAGAGTTAAGAAGGTGGCGATTTAGTGATGCACATTTTTGGTTCGGCCGGACGTGAAACCATGTAGACTGGAAGAGAGATCTTTATAGTTCTATGTGAAAGACGCTTGAGGACCAACCCTTCAGAGGTTTTAATATAACTTGACGGAGACAGACGTCTAAGGGCGTTAGCTTGGTTGGGTTTGGGTACTGTGATGAAAAGGCTAAATTCTCCCTGGAGGTTTAGAACTCCTGTCGCATACCTCACGTCCTATGGTGATAAAAGGGAATCGCCGGATACATTACTTAGGAGTCTTCTCTGATGATATAGTTTTGCCTTTAGTTAGGTTGGCGTCGAGTTTAAGTAATGTGAATAGGGAGTTACGCTCATGTGGATTAGTCAGTCTCGAGGCTCATGTTTGGGATTTAGCTTAGCCCGTATTTCAGTCGCTAGATTGGCAAAGCTAGATAGAGCAGCCCAGGTGCTCATCGGTTTGTAGTGGGTTCCTGTGGTGCCGCAGGTAGTGGCAGCGTTGGGAGACGTGCCTGGGGTGCCGCAGGAGGTGCTACGGTTGGGGGTCTTACCTAGGGTGCTGCGGGTGGTGCAGGGGGCAGGAGACGTGCCTGGCTAACCTGTGTAGCAGGCTTGGCCTCCCGCTGCCCCACGCATCCCTCCTGTGCTAAAGGTCTGACCTACCTGGCATCAGTCATCATTCATCAGTCATCAGTTGTGGCTTGTTGCTGGATGTTGTTCCTTACGACTTGGTGTTAGTGCTGACGGCTGGGTGGTAGTGATAACAGCCGGGTGGGTGGCTGGGTGGTAGCGATGACGGCCGGACAGGTGGCTGGGTGGTAGTGATGACGGCCTAATGGGTGGCTAGTTCACAGTGCTGACGGGTGTGTGGGCGGCTGGGTGGTAGTGATGACGGGCGGACCGATCACCCACTGTACGAGTATTCCTGTCGCAGCGGGACAAGGATGCCACACTGGGAGATCACATCCCCGCTAGGAGCAGTAGTCTTGAGTTCCTCCAATGAACCCATCCGTTCCGTGTGTCCCTGTAGTCTGCCTCCAGTGGACATCTCTATTGAGGACGGTGTCAATTCGATGCTTCACATCATCAATTTTACGTACTATAGAGAATTGATTTGGGAATGTTCGTTTATCTAGATATACACAGACAGAGCATTTCAGTGATGGTGTGGATGAAGAATACACATCTAAGGGGTAGGTGGAGGAGGCCAGTATAGAGCGTACAGTGAGTACAGTACATGGACATAGGAGGGTGAGAGGTGGGCCCGAGCGGAGCTCAGGGTCCCAGAGAGATAGTAAACTGCATTGCCCAGCTGGAGGCGAGGGAGAGACTTGAGCACCTCCGTCACACCTGAGTAACAATCCCGTAACACCGTCCTATGGCAGTGCAACTCGACAAGTTTCCTTAGGGTAACGTTCCCCAAGCCACCATCGCCGTCGTCATTGCCACCATCATCACTATCATCGCCATCATCATCACTATTACCTGACACCATAATGTACTTAGGTCACCTGGATTTTCTCGTGACCTGACACCTTCACCCGGCGTTATCTCCCAGCATCGCCACCTACGCCATCACCTACTCATGGCACCTTACACAGTCACCTGGAATGATCACCTGTTAGTCGGCAGTGTGATGTGACATCGTCACCTGACGTGTACTATACTCACCTAGACCAGCACCGCACCAGTCACCTAGCACTGTCACCTGGCAACGTTGTCAAGCGCTTCACAGCTTACTTGCGCCTTGTGTCGTCACCTGGAGCCCCTCACGTGACACCATAATGCCCCACTGTCACCTGGCACCTTCACTCGGCAGTCCCATCAGGCGTCACCGTCACCTGGCACCCTAACTCACCGCCATAAGCAGTCAGTGACACCCAGTTTTGTCATCCTCACGCGTCACCGTCTGCCCTCACTGTCACCAGAGCCTGTCATCATCAGCCGGTCCTTGACATCTGTTTCCATCACCCTCTTCCCTTCCCCAGCAGCGTCACCTGACACTCTCCCCCTGGCACCTGCACCTGACACCACCCCTGTCTGCTGGCCTGTCACCTGAAACTGTAGACTGGGGCGTCACCTGATACCATAGACTGGCGCGTCACCTGATAATGTAAGGTAGTTGTCATCCGTAACTGGCTTTTTTTTTGTGTGTGTGTGTGTTTGTCGTAGACATGTCAGTAGAGGCAGGGTGGACCTCCTGCCACACACACACACACACACACACACACACACACACACACACACACACACCATGTGGCATGCCACCCTCCCTCCGCCTCATATTTTTCAATTACTATCAACCAGCATCATCTTGAGGAAGCGGAGGGCCGACGAGACATTCCCCTCCACTCCCTCCCTCCAACACTTAAACACGCATCATTTTTTTCTCCCTCCCTCCCTCCCTCACACACACCCCAGACGCCAGGAAGGGAACCCCAAGTGTCTGGTGTGTGTGTGTATGTTTTTTCTGACATGTTTTTTTCTGTTTTCCTCAGTCTTTGCCAACATTTCATCTAGTACCCAACTCTGTTTCCTGGTCTAGTTACTGTCATGCCCTGACTACCTACCTGCGTCTCTCTCTCTCCCTCTCTCTCTCTCTCTCTCTCTCTCTCTCTCTCTCTCTCTCTCAACATGACCTTATCGTCACTCGTGTCTCCCGCGCCAATGTCTCTCCTTTGTCACTGTCTCTTTCTGTCACCAGTGCTCCTTCCTACCACCAGTGTGTCTCCCATATATATGTATCCTTTTTTAAGTTAGCTGAGGTGATACGGGCAACTGAGTTCCCTAATCAAAACCATCTCATTAATATATATATATATATATATATATATATATATATATATATATATATATATATATATATGCCCTAGCCTAAGCCAGGTATCCAGCTTATAGAACAACACTAAAGGGAGGATGAACAGCTGGGTTGACTGTGGACTGGCTGCCAAAACCAGGATTCGAACCTATACCCTAAAACTTGGGCGGCCTGCAAATGCGTCACGGTCAGGAACGCTAACCACATCACCATTCTGCCTCCATCACTGTCTTTCCATCATGTTTGTCTCTCTCCGTCAACGGCAATTCTGTCACACGTTTCTTGCTTCGGACACAAACATAGCAGAGTCGTGCTGAAAGGAATTTGCTGCAGTTAGTAGGGAAAGAGACCTGATTAGTCAGGCTATCTATTTTGAATCAACGAACGTAAATAAGGGCTATGGGGACGGACAGCTCGTGGCGTGGCTATAGTATTACTCTCTACACTCATGATGATATAATCCCTGGTTGAGTAACCTTTCCATCGCCCGAGACAACAGTCTGTGGTCGGATGATGCCCTTCTGTGGTAAAAGGACCAGCGTCTAGGATCAAGGTCCTAACTCCTTCTTTTGGTAATCTATTACCGAGAATAATTCAATTATCTCAAGAAATCAAGTTATAATTCCAAGAAAAACGTAATCATCACCTTGATTACGTATCCAGTAATGTCATTTCACAGCAAGTTAGAAGTATGATTCATTGCGAAGACTGACCTTAACTGTAGTATTAGCTTTTGAAGGTACTACTGTTGAAGAGAAATCGTGACTGACTTTACGTGCTTGGTGAATCTTGGTCTGATAACCTGCTACACCGTTGGTGATCAACACTGTAATCTGTACACCCAGTATGTGAAGTGTTTTCCCTCAGAACTTGTGATCTTCGTATTGTCACTAGGAGTAAGATCTTGTACTTAAAACAACACCTGACATTTTGTTGTATGTGTATCTCACGTTACCTTGCTTTGAAGGATGCTGTACCATTGTCATTGGTGAGGTTCCTCCTTTTCTGACGAGATGAGGACCTCCTCTAAGGCCCTGGGCCCCACTCTGGCCCACCAGTCACTTTACCGTGTCGATGTATTGTGCCCTCTGAACGCTTTATACCAGCCTTCCACATTGAAAATTATCCATACATACCAATTGTTAATAGTTCATTTGCTATAAGCCTTGTTACGTAATTCCAATCATTGTTGCTCGACGTTTGTAAACAGTTCACTCACAATGGAATTTTCTGGGTATTTCATTCAACTCTCCGTTGTTCTTGGTAACATTTTTCTCACTGTTCAACTTTCAATGTAATTTAGTCACTGAAGCAAAGTCCCTAGACCTTCAGCTTTATCTGTATCCCCTTTTGCGTTACTGTCTACAGCTTGAGTAGGAGTCTACATGAATTCAACTTTGTTTAAACATATATTTTTTTTGTCTAGTTTTACGAAGACAAAGCATTTCTGTAGCTGATTGAAGGGGATGTAAGTGGGGGTAGGTGGAGGCAAGTACAGAGCGTACAGTGGGTATAATACATTGATACAGGAGGGTTGCAGGTGGGGCCCCCAGTAGGTCCAGAAACCCAAGAGGTCCTCGTCTCACCAGAGAGGAGGGAAAAGCGTTACTGGCACTGAGTACGCGACAGTGATCAGTCATGAACCCTTCGTCCACGTCATCACTGACATGCTGAGTCCATATATATATCTCAACAGAAAAAGATTTTAATAGTCAAAGAATTAATCAAATTTCCTTTGTCACAGACTAATGAACTTCATTTGTGCTGCCAGAAGTTTAATAAATGAACGTGCTTTTTAAGTTATTACTAGACATGTTATTTGTTTTGATTTCAGTGAAAAATCTAAAAAGGGTTTGTTTACTTTTTGTGTGTGTGTTTTCAAACAAGGATTCGTCGGACTGGAAGATTTTCCGACACCATCAGAAAAGATTATATTACTCGGGCTGGGCCGGCAGGGCTGGGCTGGTTGTGGCCCATTCGTAGGGCCCTTAGGCCAAAAGCTGTCTCGTCGGTGTTTATTTGAGTGCCACGAGGGGTGGGAGCGGCGGCCTGTAACCCCCGAGCAGATATGGTCATTCAGTTAGTGAGGGACACATGTCAAAGTTGACCGGTGTGGTCCTGCTGGCCGCCTTCGGGAGAGGTCTAGTGTTCCCTGGCACTCTCGGGCTTGCTGCTAAGGCATTCCTACCTCCGTCTACCGCTTGTGTTTTTGTCTCCTGTGGCGTATCGAGATCCTGAGCTGAATCTCCAGCCCTTCGAGCTTGGTAGAAGTGAGGCGTCCCGCGACCTGGGGGAAATACAAGTGAGAAGGAGGATCTGGCAGGAGTATGATGAGTGAGAGAGATATAGGAACTGAGGAATTAGGGACACATTAAAAGACATCATGGAGCAGCTGACGGAGAGGGAGCTGGACGATATCTACCGGGTCTCGAGGTCGTTTCGTCACACACAGGAACTCGAGTCGGCGCGTCCTCCCGTCGAAGGCGAGGGACGTCACATTTCAAAGGGGACGTACCCGCCCTCGCTCGGTGAAGTAGAAAACGCGTACGAAAGATGAAGTTTCGCGCCGACAGCGTCGAATATTCCCCCCCCCCCTCGACGACCGAGGACGGAGAGGACGTCGTCTGACACCCACTACAGGAGACGCAGCTGTCGCAGCGGCCATAAACGCGACAGAGTACGAAGTCGAGAGCTCCCAAAGCCCTATGAACACTCAGGAGGGCGTGACAGGCCATCAAGCAGATCGAGGCGTCAACATCATCACAGATCATCAGAGACTCCTGAGTCGTCCTCGAACTACGAGACCGAGACCCACACCTTGACAGGCCTGGCCAAGACGACGTGGGACACAAAGCTAAACATGAGGAAGAGAAACGAGAAGAACCACGTCAAGCTGCAGAGGGAGACGTACAAGAAAACCCTCCGGGGTGGAGTACGTTGCCCCCGACACGGTGATACACGCCCTCACTCACCTCGAACTGGAGTCTCGAGAGACCTGGAGAAGCTGCCCAGACTCGACTCCCAAGCCAGGCTCTCCCTGACCTACTGCGACGCCACCGTCGCAAGCTACCACAGCAGGTTCTCCGGGAAGGCGACGAGGTACGCGGCCGTGGGACACAACCTACCTTCGCTGAGGGCCATAGACCACGTCGAGCAGATGTCCGCCGTTTGGGAGTCGTCGTCTCCGTCGGTGTTATTGTCGTCGCTCAGCCAGCATGAGCCCCGAAAGCCCCAGTACTGGAAACTACACTTCGCCAGACATTGGTTTCACGACACCACGACCTACCAGAAGTGGTAACGCCGCACGTACCACAGTTACCCACCGGTGGTGGTGACGCTGCACAGCCACCGTTGTCTACCGGTGGTGGTGACGCTCCAGCCACCATTACCTACCGATGGTGGTAACGCTATAGCCACCGTTACCTACCGATGGTGGTGACACAATCTGTCACTCACCGTTACCTACCACCGCTAAAGACAACGAGGGAAATGCTCTCCTCATGTCGGGTAATACTGCAGCCCAACGGGACACAGCGTCCCACGGAAATAATTGCATAGTTTTAGACTTTGTTATAAATCTTACCCAGTGCAGCAGCAATGGATATATACGTCACTCACAATACTTTCCCTCTTCGCACTGTGTCTGTGATGGTTTTACAAGATTAGCAATCACCTGGTGTTTTTTCTTATATGAAATCTGTCTGGAAGTTTGTCTGTTAGTCTGTCTTTCCGTCACTCGTTAGAGTGTCTACATGTCATTCAGTTTATCTGTTTGTTTGTCTGTTAGCCCGTTAGTTTCTCCACATGTCATTCAGTCAACATGTCTGTTTGTTTGTCTGAGACACCGTCCATATCACCTGTAAGCCGCAAGCCACTACGCGTAGCACCTGAGACTACACAGTACCGCTGGAGGGGTTCATAGTACCCCCTCAGCAGGGCTGAGCCATCTAAGGGTGAGTGAGGTATGACCAACAGGTGCCGGAGGGAGGCCTCGTGAGTACTACCAGCCACCTGCCGCATCTCCATCATCTGTAGCCATATCTGTGACGGGTTTAGAAATAAACTTGAGAGTGTCTGAATTTTATCATTACTCCACTTCTGTTTAGATATCGTTTTTGCCTTACAAGTCATAGCCAATATTTTAAGTTTGCTCTGGTAGCTCCATGAATACGTTGTGCTGGTATAAGGTCTCTGCTCTGCAAACTGATGTTTATTAGACCTGAAGCGAATATAATGTCTAATACTACAACGACCAGATCTTATAACATCTCACTGGAGGTTTAAGCCCCTTCGGGCCGGCCGTTGTGATAAGAAAGGTGCGGACCGTGGCTTAAGTTGGACTAGGTCTGATAGAAGGGGCCGGAGAGCAGATAGGAATTTTCAGCAAGTTTACAGACAAGGTCATGACGCTTACGTCCAGCATCTCTGTACAGGAACAGTCTCCAGCAGGTACTTTCTCCTGAAAGCGCTATTGCAAGAGCTGTGTTGGAGTGAGAGATGAGTGCACGGTGAGTTCGGTGGTAGACAATGCACTTACGTGCCATTTGGAATACTACACAGAATAGAAACCCATTAAGAATGCCAGAAATTTTAAGATAACCCAAAATGCTAAGGCAGTGTATTAGGACGAAGTCAAGAACTAGCAAGCGTAGCTAGGAATAGATTATAGCAAAAAGGAAAGAGAGAGAGGAAGAAAATAAAAGAGCTTTACAAAAAAATACAACGTAGCATAATTCTCTTTCGAGGATCACATAAGACCATATATAAATGAAAAACTGGCACCTCATGTACGAGGACAAAGCCAAGCCATCAGTAGTGAAGGAAGGCTTTAGTCCAGAGTCGACAGTAGGAAGACCTCTCCATGTGCCAGGAGCTCATAACTCTGTCTTAAGCGGAGAGAAAGATGCGTTGATATAAAGAGAAGACAAGATGGACGGTAGCATACACCATGTCTGAAAAGCTAATCCATACAAGTCACCGGGACCGGTTGACCTGACACCCAGGGTCATGAAAGAAGTAAGACGTCGGTTGGTGCTGCTGGGACACTGCGGTAGGAAGGTTATGAAGGAGACAGCCAAAGAGAGAGAGAGAGAGAGAGAGACAGAGAGAGAGAGAGAGAGAGAGAGAGACCTAAAGAGTGAAAGAAGCGGAAAAGTAGACTGAGATAGGGCCCTTAAGTAGGAGGACTTGGGGGTCAAGAGGTTGATAAAGTGAGGTCAGCAGAGAGGGAGGGTCAGGTGGAGATCGTGGGTCACCTAGCGTAACTTACCGCTCTCCTCCCTCCCTCCCTTCCTCCCTCCCTCCTTCGCGACCACAGCCATCCTCCTCACCTTTTCCCTGCCTCAAGGATCGTGTGTCGTGGGTTTGTGGAGAGAAGGGTGGAGAGGGCGCCTTATCCCTCCACGGTCAAGGGGGTGGATTACCATGGATACGTCTGGACAGATTCCCTCGTCCTCTTGTCCAAGAGTTGGCTACCTAGCTCCCTCCATCACTGCTGTGCTCCCACACACATAGATTCTACAATGCAGGTGATCTATGGTTAATTGATTGTAATTTCCAGTAAGTACCTACAGGAAGTGACCATATTTATTGGAAGTGCAAGACAAAATGAACAATTTGTCCCCAGAACAATAGGTTACAATAAGCCTGAAATTTCTCGGTACATCTAGGAGAATCTTGACGATCGAATCTTAAATTCGAATCATATCAATTTTCCTGAAACATGGAGAATAATTCAATGGATTCACTGCATCTAAAACTTAAACTTTTTGTAGAAGAAAGGAAAAAAGAAATATTACCTGCAATTATTGGTATTTATCTCAGGAAAACAGTTTGACTTCTACACCTCAATATAAGGACTATTTTACACACTGATTACGAATCTGGGGATAAAATATTGTTTAAGATTCATTTAAGCTTGTAATTTAAGTATTAGAATAATAAGATTTTTCATAGATTTTGTGATAATTCGCTTCGTATCTATTGGGTATCTGTCGGTAAAGGATATCATTTTGAGGCTTTTTCTGTGATTATTTCAAGTATAGAAAAGTTTCATTAAGATGTATATCAGTTTTCAAACAAAAAGTTTTCTGGTGTAAAAAATACCCTGAACTATTACCTGCAATTTTTGGTATTTTTCTCAAGAAAACAGATTTCCTTGTACTCCTCAGTGTAGGGATTATTTAACACACTGAATGCGAATCTGGGGTTTAAATATTGTTTAAGATTCAATAAAGCTTGCAATTAAGTATTAAAATGATAAGATTTTTCGAAGATTCTGGGATAATTCCCTTCATATTTGTTGGGTATCTGTCGGTAAAGGAAAGCATTTTTAGTCTTTTTCTATGATTATTTCAAGTGTAGAAAAGTTTCATTGTGATAAATTTCAATTTTCAAAGAAAAAGTTTTTTGGGGGAAAAAGTACCCTGAACTATTACCTGCATTTTTTGGTATTTTTCTCAAGAAAATAGATTTCTTTGTACACTTCAGTATAAGAACTATTTTACTCACTGATTACGAATCTGGGGATAAAATATTGTTTAATATTCATTTAAGCTTGTAATTTAAGTATTAGAATAATAAGATTTTTCATAGATTTTGTGATAATTCGCTTCGTATTTATTGGGTATATGTCGGTAAAGAAGATCATTTTAAGGCTTTTTCTGAGATTATTTCAAGTATAGAAGAGTTTCATTAAGATATATTTTAATTTTCAAACAACAAGTTTTCTGAGGTAAGAAATGCCCTGAACTATTTATTACCTGCAATTTTTGGTATTTTTCTCAAGAAAATAGATTTCCTTGCACACCTCAGTATAGAGATTTTTTAACACGCTGAATACAAATTTGGGGTTTAAATATTGTTTAAGATTCAATAAAGCTTGTAATTAAGTATTACAATGATAAGATTTTTCAAAGATTCTAGGATAATTCCCTTCATATTTGTTGGGTATCTGTGGGTAAAGGAAAGCATTTTTAGGCTTTTTCTGTGATTATTTCAAGTGCAGAAAAGTTTCATTATGATATATTTCAATTTTCGAAGAAAACGTTGTTTAGGGTAAAAAGTACCCTGAACTATTACCTGCATTTTTTGGTATTTCTCTCAAGAAAATAGATTTCCTTGTACACCTCAGCATAGGGATAATTTAACATACTGAATACGAATCTGGGGTTTGAATATTGTTTTAGATTCAATAAAGCTTGTAAAATAAGTATTACAATGATAGGATTTTTCAAAGATCTTGGGATAATTCCCTTCATAACTATTGAGTATCTGTCGGTAAAGGAAAGCATTTTTAGGCTTTTTCTTTGATTATTTCAAGTATAGAAGAGTTTCATTAAGATATGTTTCAATTTTCAAGGAAAAAGTCTTTTTGGGGTTAAAAATACCCAAAACTATTACCCGCAATTTTTGGTATTTTTCTCAGGAAAATCGATTTCCTTGTACAAGTCAGTAAAAGGACTATTTTACACACTGATTACGAATCTGGGGATAAAATATTGTTTAAGATTAATTTCAGCTTGTATTTTAAGTATTAGAATACTATGATTTTTCATAGATTTTGTGATAATTCGCTTCGTATTTATTGGGTATCTGTCGGTAAAGGAGATCATTTTGACTCTTTTTCTGTAATTTTTTCAAGTATAGAAGAGTTTCATTAAGATATATTTCAATTTTCAAACAAAATGTTTTCTGGGACAAAAAATACCCCGAACTATTACCTGCAATTTTTTGGTATTTTTCTCAAGAAAATACATTTCCTTGTACACCTCACTATAGGGATTATTTAACACACTGAATACGAATCTGGGGCTTAAATATTGTTTACGGTTCAATAAATCTTGCAATTAAGTATTAAATTGATAAGATTTTTCAAAGATTCTGGGATAATTCCCTTCATATATGTTGGGTATCTGTCGGTAAAGGAAAGCATTTTTAGTCTCTTTCTGTGATTATTTCAAGTATAGAAAATTTTTATGTGATATATTTCAATTTTCAAAGAAAAAGTTTTTTTGGGTAGAAAAAACATCAAAGAAAAAAAAAAATACCCTGCAATTTTTGGTATTTTCCTAAGGAAAATAGATTTCTTTGTACAATTCAGTATAAGGACTATTTTACACACTGATTACGAATCTTGGGATAAGACATTGTTTACGATTCATTTAAGCTTGTAATTTAAGTATTAGAATAATAAGATTTTTCATAGATTTTGTGATGATTTTCTGTAGAGGAGGAATCACCTAAGTGAGAGGCATTATGGTTTTAGGAAAAAAAGTTCCTGTGTAACTGACCTCTTATAGTTCTCTGTGAAAGCGTATATGGACTCTGCTGCCAGCGAGAGGGAGGGCTCAGGTAGTAGAGTAATGGCCCCTCCCATAACCCCTGCAAATTTAAGGTGTATTCCTCTGACTAGACTTTGATGTGTGACTCTGCCGCCAGTGAGAGGGGGAGCTCCGGTGACAATGCATTGGCCTTCTCCAAATACCCCAACTAACTCAAGGATTATCCCACTCCCTACCCTTGGAGCAACCCATTAGGTAGTAGGTTGTTGACAACAGCCATCCAGGGTGGTACTACCGTCCTGACTGAGGAGCGTTGAAGTGGTGCCCGGAACCATCCTACACTCTCCATGTCAGGATTGCTGGTCTTACTTCCTGTCTCATTGAAACGGGACT
>JAYMFT010367316.1:0-22119 GCA_038088735.1 Panulirus argus
TTTTTGAGAAAGTGAAAAACATGTCTCTTGAAATGAGCCAGGTCATAGTTATTGGGAAAGACATGAGAAAGTAGAGATTTCCAAAGCTTCGACGTGTAGGGGAAGGAAGCAGTTGTCAAAACGGCACACCTTAGACCCTAGACCCAAGTTAACTTACGAAAACTAATGATATCTACGGATATTCATGCCTAGCTGAAGAATGTAGCCATCACAACACTGGTGTCATCATCCCCACAATCAAGATTAACAATTCACTTGAAAGTGGGTGCGCTCCTGAGCAACATGTTTTCCATCAGCACTCAGGGAATTTAATAAAAACCTCTTGACTAAAAAACACAAAATTTCAAAATTAATGGTGACATAAAAAAGAGAAATCATATCATAATAATAATAATAATAATAATAATAATAATAATAACATATTGGTGATAATTATGGCATTTTTCCTGAAGTAAAACTTTTGTGAGTTACCTAGATATTTTATATATAACTCTTAAGAAACAGGAAATATTGATCAAAATATTTACACTCTTAATTTGCATCAAAGCAGCAAACTTATTCATTGTAGGATTATTTCTTTGGTAATATGGGATATATTTGTTCTCTTGATCCGAAAATTTTCACCTGTTTGCATCAAGCAGGTGAACTCATGCATAACCCTTAGCCTGTGCGGCCAACCAGCAGCTCCCAACCAAGGACAGATAAAGCACGCGAGACATACCCAACAGCCAATGGAAGATTACCTTGCACGGTTCGCCAACTCTCATATCTTCCCACTCAGCAAAAGACCCATCCATTGCTTCGCTCATCATCCAATCCATTCACACATCATCCACAATTCACACGCCATGCAGCCAGCCTTGGGACAGGATGAACGTTGTGTACTGAGCTCCTTTGTGCTGGCCTTAGGGCAAGTCACAGTTCAACTCAGTCGATTCTGGTGGTAGCGAGAGCGGAGTTGCCAGACATGCTTTGTTTACCACGCAGCGGGGTCGAGATGCATGAACCTACCTTCAACCTGTGGATGTGAACTCCGCTTTTCACTACCTTCCACTTCGCGGGGAGGGGCACAGCAGCCACGGGGGGGGGGACTGATCCGGACGGACTGCACAGGAGCTCCCGGAGTGGACTGGGGACACAACCGGAGTGCTTACTCCTGTAGCTGTCCACCCTCTTTAATTCCCTTTCACCGGGCGAAAGACCCGACCGGGCACAGTTATTCGTCCCTAGCTCCCCGTGTATAAATCATGCAGCGTGGTGGTGACCGCTGAGATCGGCAACAAACACACCAAACGCTTAGGAACCAGCATAAGAGTCGTGATTGTTCGGTTTCACTCTGTCTAGTGGGTGTAGCCCTAGACACTCACTGGAGAGGGCTCTTCGACAGTCCTCTTGACACACAAAAGAGAGAGTCAAGCCGCGCAAAAGCAAACTGTAGGTCACGATCTAATGTCATAAGATGTTATAGAGGAGAATCCGAATACATTCCCTCTAAGGAACCGTATATCGAAAGAATCATGTGGGCCACATTCTCTGTGCTTAGCTGAACGTGAACTTTCCCCGGCTCAGTGAAACCAAAGCCTCTTACATCACTCACTGAGAACATCTCGACAAGTAGAACAATTAATGAACTGAAGGAAGCATACTTTGGGGTGGTCATCCTCCCTTAAATAAGGGCTAAGAAATCAATAACCAAGGAGAAAGCTGAAGACACATCTGAGAAAATGCGTGTCATGAATACTTGGGTCCGCTTGAAGTCATTCTCATGCCTAAAATCCCCACTATGCCAACAAGAGGATTTCAGGGAACTGCCATGGTTCAAAAAAGCTAATGACAGAGGGCTGTGCCTATTCCACTATCACAATCCCAAGTTAAGTGCAACATAAGAAATTTCATCAAATAATTCCCGTGTCAGACCTGCTGCAAGGATCATATCTAAAACAATCACTAAACAAAGACCATAAATGCTGTTCCGAATGCGGTCACAATGGTTGCTGTAACTAAACTACAGCAAGTGACCGCAAACAGCCTGTGGATGCGACAAGATATTTAAGAAAAAAAAAAGCCATATTCAACCTTTATCATTTGTATAATGGCCACAATAATCCATGCGCATCTTTTACATATCGCTAAGCTAAGCACTTCCAGGAAAGCAGTCAGAGAGCTACTGGAAATCAATGACCTTCCTGACATGATGTTCTCAGACGGTTCACCTGACCTGGAGAGCTTGTGAATTCTAACAAAAGGAGAGAAGTTTGCAGGCGACACTTGGTTGGCCAATCCAGGTCTCCAATGTGAAGATCCAGCCACATTCGAACCACTCGATGAGGACATAAAGGAGGACACATAAACTACAACCATGAAAGAATCCCTGACCAAAGCATCCAGACACAAAAGGTGCATCACCTCAGTCAAATCACATAGGATGGCCCTTTCCCCCACTCACTGCCAAAAGAGCTACCTAACCTGCGCCGGCCTGACAACCAGATTCCAAACACATCACCACGTCATAGTCTCGGCAGAGAAACAAGTCAACGAAATAAAAGGAGAGAGCAGAATCCCATGATTGAGCTGGAGTAGCAACAAAGAAAAATATCGAACGCAAAATAACTGACGGGAAAAATTCATGGCAATAGAGCTTACAATTACCATCTGACCTATCACTGTAGCCACATAATCACCTCTTACCCAGACATCCATATCTAGTTTCAGCCAACATAAAGAAGCAGGCGAGACGACATTATTGGCATGCTTAATGCACCTTAAATTCACGGCATGCTTTACTGATTGGGACATGGAAATAATAATGCAGAAGGCAACACATCTTATCTTCTAATGAGCCAGGAATATGTTATACAGCTCGGGCATGACTTCCCAGCATTCATGAATGCAGGACTGAAATGGCAAGGCAGACACTATCCTTCCTAACAGACACCATCATTCAAATCTGTTGACGAGACAAGGACCAGTGAGCACGAGCGACAGCTACCACAATCTCCCAACCCCAAACTAGCAATATTCTCAACATCTCCAGCACAGTTCCCTGTCCAGCCCATACTAGGCTTCAGCCGTGCGGATGCGGGTAGTTTTGAACCTGAACTTTAAAGATTAAACCTAAGAAAAGTATAAAGACGTATACACCATAAGCTTCGACGAAATCACAATGGAAATGCAAAATCACACGCTAAGGATAACTAAAGACAACAGCCAGCCAGCAGCTCCCTGTCAAGGACATACACAGTGGGAGAGACGCATCTCGAAGACAAGTGGACGAGTCCATTCTCCGGGCTCGATACCTCCACTCCTCCCCGCATAACAAAAGACCCATCCTTCGCTTCACTCATCATCCAATCACAGAGATAAAGACAGACACAGAAGCCGATATCTTTCCGCCTGAAGGTATGGGAAAAGGTTCCTTAAATATTCCAGTCCTATGTTATGTGTTCACTGTCGTTAACTTTGAAAAATAAAATGAACGTAATAGGACTAATTTTCAATTCCCCAAAAGACATAGGAGCAATTACAAGAAAAACTGAGCAAACAGCTAGGTAAGCTCAGTTGTGTTATATATGCTATGGTTTTTAACATGATATGTATTAAGAAGAATATACTATTCAAACAAAAAAACACATAAACATACCTGGCTTAGGCTGGCGTGTGTGTGCCTGTGTGTGTATGGGGGTGTATGTGTGTGTGTGTGTGTGTGTGTGTGTGTGTGTGTGTACATTAGAGAAAGACACAGTATGTACACATAAGATTAGGAAACAAATCAACACATACATAAAACTCTCTCCCCGTAAAACACTAATAGAACTCACGGGAAGGTAAAAGCACATATATAAAACTTGTATATGTTTCTCTACATAACGCAGATGCTAAATGAGTCTTTTTTGCTTGCATACTCAATGAAGAGTACGTCAACTGATTATCTTTTGCAGCCAAATCATTGCAAAAAAGTGAAGCATCCCTTTACGTCTATTCCATAAAATGGCATCACTCACCATCTTTTCCATAATAAAAATCACGTAAATAATCCATTCCATACAGTCTTATCAACACTTTCCTGTTATTACTGAGAGTGATTATATTCTCCTCAAAGACTCAACAAACAGATAATGTATCTGCTTTTCAAATTCGTCCTCTAATCATCCTCAAATTAGTAATTCAACGGCTGATGGCCTCTTAAGGTTGGCAGCTCCAACGACGGCTTAATTGGGCTTTTGTATTCGGTAGCCTGCGTAAATGAGCCAGGAGAGGCTGAGAAAAATTTGCTTGAGGAATTGAATCAGCATTTCGGCAAAATATTCTACCATTTCATCAGTAGTGATGAAATAAACCGTGATATACGTAACGAGGAGACAGTCTGTTGAACAGTCCCTATCAAGATGATATCGGCACTATTAGAAAAAAAAAAAAAAGAACGTGAGAAGGAAATGAAATGGGCAAGGGGTTCATTTCGAGTTTCACTAAACAAGCACATTCATTCTTGATGAAAAGAAAAATAAAATGCAAACTGATTGCAGTATCCTAACTTTCTGCAGTAGCATATATAGACTGCAATACCTTTTAGCGTGCAACAACTGCCCAATTTTCCAGACTCCGTGGTGTACTAGTTGCTATAACGACTCCGTGGTGTACTAGTTGCTATTACGAGCTATGAAACTAACTAGGCTTCGCTCGATATCATGGCTAGGAAATTGGCCAAGAGTCAACCACGCTGTCCATCTCCTTTGAGGCTGGTATATGAATGGATACCTTATGCTAATGTGGGATCCTATTCTCCTGATTGGTGCCTTACTATAAGATATCTAAATCCTTCCCTCTAATAAGGGTAACCAGGTATTCAGCTAAACTATTCTTGAGCCGATCTCTAGAGATGAGCAAGAACGCAGTATCACACCTCATGCTAGACAAATGTTTTAACAATAACTGATCACATCACGCACAGTTATCTACCCTAATCATCTGCTAGTTCTTGGATAGAGTTTACTACCACCTCACTTCATATGATTAATCTGAGTTTCGAATACTTGGAGACAAGGCAAGGCAATGTCAGTGAACCTCTAGATCCTTGAATTAAGAAAGAAATTTCTGTTCCTGTAGGCAGAATGGTATTAGTCCTGGATGTCAAAATCAATGTCATTTCACTAACCTTAAATCATACAATTTACCGTCAACTTACGCGCGATGGAAAACAACTGTTTTCTTTTTATACAGAGGAAAGTAATCGACATTGTCAATCCAGTCCACTCCGGAATAAATGAAAGGACCAAACGATAATTTTCCCCTCACCATCCAATCCCTGTTACCTCATGCTTGGAGTTACATATATATATATATATATATATATATATATATATATATATATATATATATATATATATATGTAAAGGAAAACAAGTGAATCTACACAGCTTGCCAACCCAAAATCAACAATATTTTACGTTTGCTATTCTAACCTTAACATTAATGGACAGGTGGCCAGCAACCAGGTTTGTTCATTTTTATTTTTTAACGTAAAATCCGGCAAGGATTTACACTATTTCCATAGCTTACAGCACGTTTTTTGAAATAATTATTCAGTATTTATAATTCTTTTCGTTACCATGACTGATGAAGTAATATTCATCCTACTGTGTACTAACCTCTTTGGTTCTCAACCGCTAAAAATATTACGAATCATAAAAATCGTTTGTGGAGTAATACATGCAATTCAGGGTTAGACACCTATACTTACCTAGAAAGTCTGTTTCTATTTTATGATAGTGACAGACATGGCTTGGGCGTATCAAGACGTATGCTCTGGATGGTTCAAACCTGGAGGTTAACCGGTAATTCTAGGACAAAAACTGACGAAAAAAAAGTTAGCAATTCCGTGGGGTGCAATTCAATTACACAAACTTTCAAGGAAGGGGGTTTCGGAAAGGCAGAAAAGTTCTGTAAATAAATCCCTAAATGACTCTTTAATTATACAATAGCTTCTCATTCCGTTGTGGAATCTGACTTTATGCTCACGTAATAAGCCTGAAGTGGTAAAGAATGTTTATTGTTTTTATTTTGGAAAAGAATAGTAACTAGGGTGATGACAAATAAGGTTTCGTGAGATTACGATAAGCATTAGAATCAACTAAAACGTTACAAATGTTTTTTCAGAAAACAATGAAACAAAAATAACATTTAAATATGGGATAGAAAATATAGATAAATCCATCATTTCAGCGGAGAGGAGATTACTGAGAAATCTCAACAACCCTTAAAGACAAAGATGTAGCTTCTTCAGCTCTTAAACAATCTAATTCAGGCATACAAAGTGAAGAAAAATGTGTCAATGCATTTACTACTCTTTCTTAGTTCCAAATCAAAGATTCTTACTAAAAATTCCTTAAAAACCTGACAAACACCTATTCTGTAGATTAACGACGTACCCATATTAGATAATGTACCACTCAGAGTTAGGAAAATACTGGGTTCGAAAACATTAAGGTTTTACAGAAGTTAAAATTCACATAAAAGACGTCTTGAATCAGCCGATTTGCCGTACTTACATCACAGGACTCAGTAGTGAGCTAAAAATGCTTCGATATCATTAGAGAATGAACCGCAAATCGAGAAAATCATGCACGTAATGCTAGAAATATCAAAACAAAATTGACAAAATAATGACTGCCGTACCGAAAGTCGACTTGAAATCGTTTCACGCAATTTAATCTTGAGTGGAACAAACGTGGGTAAGAGACGCTCTGTTAAGAATATAGTTCCATCAGCCCTAACAGCTGGGTTACTTTACAAAGTTCTTACAGTTACATAAGGTTACACTTTGATGTCACTCTGTAACGTGTGAACAGCATATAACTGTAATGAAGATACTGCTACAATGTTACACCAGTCGAGGTTGATGAGTGGACATATATAGCATGCTGACATCATATAAACCTAAGGAATGTATCATTCAATCGTACAGACGTCATCTGTTGCTGAGAAGCCAATCTTATAATATGTTGCCTGAGGAAAGATTCATACTATTTAAGGTCAGCAGGTGCTAGTAGTGACTGGTTGGTCAGTCTACCATAATAAGTCATGGTGTTAGTGCTGGTCAGGGAGGGCTACGTTTATCACTGTGTGAGCGCAAGTCATGACCTGGGAGTGATGCTGTGAGCCTATAGTGAGGGAGACAGAGTGCGTGTGTGTCCTGTCATACGGTCAGACTTTACATAGGTACCAATCATGGAACATAGCCAGTGAGTAAATAAAATAGTTACATTTATTTCAGTCATATAAGTGAAATGGAAATTTGTCAAACATGCATAACAAAACCTTCCCCTATGTTGTTACCTGCGACTCCCAAAGCTTTCAGAATCACAGTTAATAGTTTCCTATAATGTAAATTATTGGTTATCCTTTAAGGCTGAAAAATAATCAAATTCTTGGTCCACTTAAGTGTTTGAGTAACAAAATAGAACTTCACTGGCTACCTTGTACGTGTGAGACTTCACTCCCACCACAAAATGCTGTGAACGATATGCTCTAAGTTAATCTACAGCTCCAAGCGAAGTATTGGTTAAGTGTGTGTCCGTCACTCCTAAATAACATTCACTTTGCTAGGTGCACAACTTACTTTCACTCAGTCGTTTTCATTTCTATGGCTAGCTAGTAATCATTATGTCAACCACTCTGTGTTCCTCTCAGTCGCAGAGCACAGTACGTAAATTATCTGAGAGTATCAGGAGGACCTTCAGTTCCCTTGCGTTGGTAAACAAGCGCGTAACCATACGTAACAGATGAAAAACTTTTTGTAATGGTCAGTGAACTATATTCTTTCAAGGAATCGTTTACTAACATGTTTCACTCTATATTACACTGTACCAAATTTTTTTTTTCAAATCAATTTTCGAGAACAACAATCATTCTTATGACGAATCCATTGGTATATCTTTCATTGTATGTAGGGTTTTCTCGTTTTGCATTGTATGCTCTAGTGGTATCGAAACGTTAATCAATAAAGGTCCTGGTAGATGGAATTCCTCACTCGACTGCACAGGCACATAACACCAATTAACTTGTAAATTGGACCATCGCAATTGATTTCCAAGGCCCTCATAAATCGCAAAGCAAATGCACGTACTAGTAAGTAATTTGTAAATTGGGCCCAGACAATTGATTCCCAAGGTCCACATAAATCGCAAAGCAGAATTACCCTAATGTCGTTTCAATAATTTAACAGAATATTTCGCAACACGCGTAACAAATTTGCTGAGTTAGAGACAATTGCATTTACACGGCAGGTATTTCTGAATCTCGGTTACATATAAAAAACACAGTAAACTTTATCAAACTGTGACAGAGGAAGCCAAGCAAGGAGTGACATGTTGCTTTTGGCTAAAACGGATATTTGTCTTACACTAGATACTGTAGCAGTTGATATCACCGAGTCCACGTGGAAATTAAATATGAGCTTAGCTCGAAAATAAAACTAGGGTTAATTCAACAGTCCCCCGGAACAAACCCAGAAATAGAAAGAAAAAAAATTAACAGAAACTTCCAGTGAGCATCATTCGATTATGATGGGAGTTCCTAACGGGTTGGTATGATCACTCCTTCACATCCAGGCCACGGTACCACCACTGCTTCCCACACCAACACCACTCCACTCTTCCCTGGCCATCACACCACGCGGCTCAGTAAAATTGTACGGTAATTTAACAACTCACCCCCGCTATTTTCCTCTACATACCTCCCGCATCACCGGCACAACACCCGTGCTCAACTACATCACAATAAGTTAAGATATTTTCCTGAAAATACATCACTCCCTAGCATCCACCAATTTCCTCCCGCAATGGAAATGGATGAATTACCGGCAACTGTGTATATGGGTTTACAATCCTGCGTCTGGCAACGCGCTAACCTTGTCAAAAAATCTAGTGGGAGGACGAAGCACCATTCTATGATATTATGTCCACTCTCCCTAACGTCTATGTCGATTGCTTTTGAATATGTGGGAACATCATTGAACAAACAACGACTGACCCGGTTAATTTATAAATTGCAACTGACCAAAGCTGTTTATAATTACGGAGGTATACCGGTCACTGAAACAATTGCAATAAACCATATATAAATAAATTTGTCATCATACAAGAAACACCTGTTGATCAACACATTCAACCAGTACTAATAATTGTTACATTTCAAAATATAACTCAGAACGTCTCTCCTGCCATGAAACCAATCGAACAATTGCACTTACCTGTATTGCGCCACCGTTCCCATCCTCGCGGTAGGTTCTTGTCAACAAAAGTGTTAAATAACCATTTCACAGAGAACACTACTGGCTGTTTATATAAAAGGCAAGTGACGGGGGGGGGGAGGAGATGAAGTCTATATGCTTCTGTCATAATATCCAGCCATACACAACCGGCCGCCGACAAAAATCCGCGGGCAATACACTGTTGGTGTACCGCGACACCTCCACAATGCCCAGCCACAACACAGCGGGCAGCGACCCGAAGACACCTCGATCACCTCCGTCACAATGCCAAACTGCCCACCAGTCACTAGACTCTACGGGACAGTCACGCCACCACGTATAGTTGCCACACACCCTCTTTAAATAATCCCAAATCCAAAAAACGAAAAGTACCCAATAAACACAAAAGGTACCATATCAAAAGTAATTTAGAAAATGTATCTCGTTTATTAACTAAAGTGCTGTCAACTTTGTCGGACAAATATAAACAAACTACTGATAAACATAATTATGAAAGTATGGCACAACTATCGAAACGTGCCTTGGGGGACAAAATAAATAATTCAAACTAGCCGATGTGGACGATAAACACCACGGTTAACTTTGCACGACAAAATTGCAGTGACATATTTATATACGTGATTTCTGACCAATTTATTCAACATTCCTTGTCAAAGGTATATACGTAAACAAAATCTCCATAATGTTAATCACGGGAATGCGTGTTATAAATACCCAACCGGTGAGGGCAAGTGAAAAACATATAGACTGAGTAGATATCGTACCATAAGTATGAACATCACTGTCGAGTGCTTATTGTACATGTGATATTGAATTGTTAGTTGGTGGAAGACCAGGGGAGTGCAAATTATAATACGTGTCACGAGAGACGGAGTGAAGAAAGTAAGGTAACGAGATTACTGAAACTCAAGAGCTTTAAACGCCAGCGCCTTCTACTGTCAGAGAGGCTCTGGTGTTAAAACGAATCATCCCGGTTTCAAATGTTATATACAGTGTACATATCTTGTATCTGTAAAGACCCGTGATATGTAATGACAGTGCACGTTTATACTTAGATACATAATGAGAAAGAAATATGAGTGAGAGATTACAAGATCAAACCATTCACCATCTTCTGTCCAGGCGCACACCATCTTTGCTAATCAACCTGAATATAAATAAGTACCACCAGAAACACGAACCAATATCTCTCCTTACATACCATCTGATCACTACCTGAGACAGGGACCCACAGCACGAACAGAAAGCTTCGGAAAACATTTAAGATTTTCAATCCCTCCAAAGGGAATTCCCATTAGAGTTCCGTCAACTAATTAACGAGTTGGCAGATATTTTGTGTGGTTCAAGGCCGCGGCCCGAGGCTTAGTATGAGAGTTGTGATCAAACAAGATATATGAGGATGTCCTCAGATTCCGAGAGAAGGAGTGACTCCCACGAAGGAGACCGACTTGGTGTATTTAGAACTATATTTAGAAGAAAAGTAGGGGCATGGAAAGTAGGAATCGATGGCGTGATGAAATGATCTGATGTTTGTGCAAGGCAGTGCAATAACATGTTGTTGCTGGAGGTAAAGGGATCACAGTTGGCGAAGGTGTGTCATTGTCTCACGGACGACCAGGGAACAACAGTCTCGCCAAGAAACTTCTCATCCCAAAGGAGTCCTTCGTTTCTTTCCTACTGGATGTAGAGCAGCCTCGAAACTGTAGGATCCCCATGAAAGGGTTCCTGGGTTTATACAGGTGTGTGTGTGTGTGTGTGTGTTCATGTCACAGCATTCCTCTTTTTTCCCTAAACAATGCCTACTCAGCAAAGTTCTGAAAGCAAAACAAAACTTACCGCTCCCAGTCCTGAAAGTTGGTTGATAGGCTGCCTCAGTCAATTAACAGCACACAAAGAGACGTGTTCCAGTCTTTTCTGATGAGGGGGGGGAGTTTTTTTTTTTTTTTTAACGTACGAGTCGTTTATTCATTTATTTCTCTTCGTGATACTGATATGGGCAAAAGCAATTTCTGGGGGAGACGACGTGCTAATTTGCTTCACTTAAGACATGGTGACTAACTCTTCCTCTTGAAGCAACAGAATTGCGACAAAGGGATAGGTAATGCAGAGTGATGGAAACCAAAACTGCTGATGATTTCATTCGAAATCTTTCACATGCTGGTGATGTTTCAGTTTCAAGCTCATTTAGATTTCCCTGTGCAGATTTTCTTTGACTCTGATAAGTGTTTATGAATAAAAATTAGTCATTCTTTGATGTTATTTAGTACATTGAAATTCTCATTAAGCGATAAACATTGTCTTTATCATTTCGACTCTATATTAAAATGAGATGTCTTCTGTAGCATGATCACTGACTTATTACGTAAGAAGAAATATCATAAATGTGTATATACCTGTACTTTACTGATACTTAGATTGCCCACTACCCTCCACATTGAGCTATGCAAATCATTCTCATTTGTTTACATGATATATGTGTGTGTGAAACACGAATCGACGACCGACAGACTTTAGGATTTAGAAAAGAACAAAATTAAACCAGCTCACCCAGAAATCATTGTCTATGAGTTCTATCTAGACCTAAACACGATTTTTTTATTTTTTCTCTTGACTGACTTTCATTAACACCTTCGCTATATCACAGTGCATTTATATTGTTGATCATGGGCGCTTTGCTTACTTGGGTTTACAACTACAGAACTATATATTACTATCATTTCGTTAGGCTAGATTAATGGAATGATTACATTACTTTCGTTTAATAAAGTTAGCCCTTAAGAATGATCAATGGAATACTTTGAACAGCATACCCCGCCTTGATAATCATAGCCGAATTACGTTCAGCATGATACCCCCTTTCAGTATAGGTGAATTCTTTGAGTGATAACACTAACCCTGAAAAATAACCACGCAGCTACGTGGGTGTGATTATATCAGCCTTGACATTATCTGTTTCCCTGTTTACATAATATACACCTTTTTCTGCAGTTAGATAAGAGAGTTACATGGTTTATGACTCCCGTATATCACTTATTATCTTGACATCATCAAAAGTTCAAAAACTCCAATGACATTTGGTTCATCAACTTCATCACCTAACGAATGTGTCATCGTTTCTATTATGACAGATTTACATTCTAATCATTTAGACAAAACTTCAGAAATGTAATTTTCCCTCTCACTTTATTCTCTCTTGATTTTTTAAGTCAAGCTAGCCGTCAAGCCATTCATGGGAGACAGATACGGGGATGGTGCGAGTGAGTGTGTGTTGTGTTCATCTCCCGCCCAGGGGTAATGTAATCAGACAAAACCTCCTCCACCGAACACGTCTGGTGGCAGCAGCTGAGGCGTGGAGTGGGTACTTCACACTTTTGCCGTTTGCCTCAAGGAGTATCATCACTCTAACGTCATGAGAAAATGATATGAATAATGGCTAAAAGAAGACCGAGAAAATCATGGCGTATTTTTGTTCCTTATGTTATTCATGTCGACAAGACTTCAGGCCCAAGGGAAGGCCTTCATCGAGGCAAAGCCTTGAATACAACATAAGAAATTGGAACTAATGTAAATAACCGATTCACACTGAGTCCCCAAAGGCCTATTCGGTAGTTTCCTTTCACTGCATCGTATTCCTAGGTTCATCCCAACGACAGCACGTCGCCCCCCATAAACTTAATCGCTCCAAATGTTTCTATCCCAGGCGGAAGGCCCGCGTATTCATAAAATCGCCTTTTCCTCCCGATTAGTACACCTTTCTGCATCCATCAGCTCTCCTCGTATATTCCTAGCACCTCCCACGAGGCGTCCTTGTTCATCCTATCTTACGTTTTCTCCAGGTCTATGAATTTCATATACAAGTCCATTTCTATCTCCAAGTATTTCTTACGCTAATTGTTTTAAAGCAAATATTTGGTACACACGGCTTCTCTCTGCTTACGAGCACCTACGACAAGAATTTGTCAAAGGCTAAGGCTTGGTTTGTAGAGCTCTCTGCAGGAAATTCTTGGGTTACGAAAAGCGAGTCGTGTGAGTTACGTGTGGTTAAGAGTCATGTGAGCCGGAAGAGCCTGCATCTTTGTAAACTGAAAGCCAGCTCGTGTGGGTAAGATAAAGAGAAGAGACAGCATCCTGGGCCAAAAGAGTGACTCTTGACAGCCAATGAAGTGCTGCACAGCCGTCACGAAATATTCTCCCTCGATGGCTTAGGCCAACGTGGAAATAATGCTTTTATGGTTCTTGTCTGTTCTTCGCGCTACCTCGCTCAGCCAGAAAAGGCGATCTGGTTGATAAACGAATACATTTTTTCATATATCGATTTTTGGATTGATTAACTAATAGATCCGTTTCAACACTAACTAAACAAGAACCAACTGAACGGCTTCCCCGCAGTGTCGGGGCAGACAGAATCATGCTAATGATCCAGTTGTAGCTTAAAAAACGTCTTCATATGAATATCATGAACAAAATAACTGTATACAACTGAACAAGCCTATGAAGCCCCGAAAGTGAAGTTCGATCAAGTGTCTTAATCAGTTCAATGTTAAACCTTTATTTGTCTTCATACTAACTACGTCTAAGACTCTCACACTTGTACATGTCAGTATGGAGATCGATGTTAACATCCCACGCAAGTATGTGGCAGTCTAAAAAAATGGTTCTTGTATTAATCCCACAAGGCTATAGAGTCGTCGTCACGCAAGGAGCCAGTCTGCTACCCCCTTGGCAACCGGCCGCTGCTGCCCGGACACCTTCAAAAAAAAAAGAAAAAAAGAAGAAAGAAAAAACTTGCCTCATTCTTACCCACAATATCGTGTAATTGGATAAACTTGGAGGAAAATGCTCTCGTAATGGTTGGTCGTTCCACAAATACTTGTCCCAATTAGCTGTGAGGCAGAGACCCAGGAGGTGAAAACAACTGTGATTTAGTTGGTACCTTTTGGGAGCTATGGTGTGTTGTATGTGTGTGTGTGTGTGTGTGTGTGTGTGTGTGTCTGTATGTCTGTGTTGGAAGATTACTTGAAACTGTGCTATTGTCTTGGGGTATTTCTTTGTGTATATAAGTGTTCAGGTGTGTGTGTATATTTGTGTGAGTGTGTGTTTGATAGTGTGTATGCGTGTGTGTGAATGTGTGTTTGATACTGCGTATGTGTATATACGTATATGTATGTGTGTGTGTGTGTGTGTGTGTGTGTGTGTGTGTGTGTGTGTGTGATTATTCTTTGTGTTCTACGAGAAGAGAAATTTCCACACGTGCTGCCTAGTGTCCTAAACTTGTAAGTATACCATGTCTCTACTCTTACGTGTATACACACACACACACACACACACACACACACACACACACACACACAGCCTTAGCCACAAGCGTAATATCCTGTTTGTACTATTAGGGAAGAGAGTTTCAAACTCGTGGGGCTCAATCTCTTGAACACATCTACTATCACACGACTTTTTAGATATTTGTATGCTGTCTGCATTAGCCATGTTTCCTGTCATTATTTTCCATTCATCCACCTCTCTCATACTGTGAAGTAATTGTTCATATCCTTCTTAACAAGTTGCTTGCTCAATTTCATGTCATGTCCCCTGGTTATTCTATCACCACATATCTCGAAGACCTGTTCATTGTCCACGTAATCAGATTGTTTTAAAAACTCAAGAGGTTTTGATCAAGTCCCCCCCTCACTCTTCTCTTTTTCAATGTGGGCAATTTAAGGCCTCCAGTTTTTCTTATAAGTCAGCTCTGGCATCATCTTTGGTGCCCTTCTCTAGGGCTGTGTCAGGAGGACAGTGTCACTCACCACCAGACCGGGCACTAACTGGGACTCAAGGCTGCCGTTATTGCACGAAGTGTATGACATCAGAAATCCGTTCGTTTTCTCTGGTGATCATAGTTTTTAGAAAATGTGGTATAGGCGTAATTAATTTGATTTTAGTTTCTCTGTTATTCATACAAGCTCTACAAGTGAAATGTAGATAACTCTGTGTTTCAAGGGATTACAGTAAGAATTTCACTAATTATCGGCCAAAAAGCAGAATCATAATTAATCTGAATAGTTTGATATCCATCAAATGCCTTGTTTTATGATAAACTATCCTTCTTTTTTATAGTGATCGACATGGCACGAGCAAAACATGCCCCAGTCAAGTATATATCAGATGAAAGACAGAAATAAATGAAAAAGAAACAAAATCAATAAGGGATCCACAGGTGTTTGCAGATCTGAATCTAAGGAAGAGAATCACATGAAGAGGGAAGACATAAGAAGGAAGAGAATACCACATCTTGGCTGTTCGAAGGAGGAAGGAGTTATCATAAACAATCCTCGAGTGGCCAGTTTCCACACAGAAACTGTGGGAAGCAGCAGCAGAGGCGTGTCATGGGTGCAAACCTTGGTGTTGGCGACACATGCAGGCAGGCCGAAATGATACCCGTAGAATACAGAGAGCAGCAACTCATATGCTGACGACTATCGAAAATTCCTTACAACTTTCTTCCCTTCTTTGACGGTTCTGTAATTCCACCTCTAGCCTCAATGAATATACTTGGTATTGCTGTAATATCCAATATACTTTGGAACCCCACATTACGTAAATAGCTATGTTTGTCTCTAAGAAACCGGGAATCGTGTGTAGATGTTAAAATTTCTTTTCTTCAAATATTTGCTCAATTCATACAAAGGATTGATCCGTCCTTGTATGTATTACTGCTCTCACATCCGGTATGGCTTTACTCTGCATCTTTATTTGACAGAGTTTAGTCGAAAGCATTCTGACTTATAAAGCGTCCCAAGTTAACTTTAAAACTTGAATCTTTTGCCTTACGCCCCAGCGTTGGCTCATTTTCCATTTTCTGTTGGTATGACTTTGGTTTTTGCTCTCAAGAGCTGGCTGCTTGTGTGCCCCCAACACTAGCTGGACCACGCGACACTCGACAATCTTCTGCGTCACATGATTACTGTGTGGCCATCGGCAACTCTAGGGTGGTAGCGTCCAAATTTCTCCACTCGCCATTCAGATGTTGTATATGGCCTTGATATATGCAAGATAAAGCTTCCACCAGGTCATACAGTGAGGGCATAGCCATCCTGGACCTATCATCTAAAACCTCTTTTAGGTGTCACTCGCCACCACACCGGGCAGTAACTGGGGCAGTGTCAGGAGGACAGTGCCAGCCACCAGCACACCGGGCACTAACAGGGAGCTGTGTCAGGAGGACAGTGTATAGCCCACCATAACCATAACCTTTAACAAGATCGTTGGTCTTTATCAACAGAGAGTAAGGAGATCCCCAGGCCACAACCATCCTTCCCTCACAACATTACCTCCAACTACCGCTCCTTCACGCTCGCTTAAACATTGCGTCGACCATTTGCCGATAAGTATCCCGTTACGAAAGCATTACAGGTGAACTCGCGTCCTTTAAGAACTAAATAAACATTCCGGTAAGCGGACGCTTTCGTAATTCCTTAAAAGATAATTAGGTTATCCAACTTCAGTAACCAGTTTGCACCCCTGCAATGTAATGTTTCCCGGAATGTGCGAATGGTGAAGCCTGCTCGTAAGACTGGTGACAAGGGCAGCATTATGGTGATCATGAAGGTGGCATAAACATTGCGTGCAGCTGCTTCCGGTGAGGTTAACGAGACGTTACGTGGACGTTTTATTACTTGGTGCTGAACTTATGACCGAGTCGTACAGGTGAGACATTCTCACAGCTCTCTCTCTCTCTCTCTCTCTCTTTCTCTCTCTTTCTAATGCGTGCCCTACATATCCCCCCATGACTATACCTTTTTTTTTTTTTACATGGCAGTGTCATAACTCTCCCCTATAAAAAAATAATCCCCGTAAAAGCACTGATCTTGACAAGCACGCTGAAGGGGAGGACCTCCCTGGATGTCTTTAACGCAGGAGGAGGCACCTCCCTGCTGCAGCATCGTCCTCCTCCGGAACGTTGTTTCCACCTCACTAATTCCTTTATGATATTGTCCTTACCCCATTGTAACAGTACTCAGCTTCATTTTAGAGTCCATCCAACGTCAACTACCTGGTATTCAGAGGTGACTGATGACCTCCGCTTCTATCTTGCTACCGAACTATTCGAGAATTGTTTCTTTTCTTTTTTTCTTGCTCTTGCTGAAAATTTTCCCCTTGATATTAGTCAAAGAGGCACATCGACTGCTACCTTAACTTGTCTCAGTCTAAAGACTGGCAACGAGAGAAACCGACATGCAGTAGAGAGGTATTGATATTGGGTCCGTGACTCGCATACCAATCCACCCACACGCACACATACACACCGAGTCGTGCAGACGCGTCCAGCTGTCTTGAGAGTGTTGACGCGTGTAGGGCGGAGGGTGGCGACGACCATTACCTCAAGTCTGCAGCTTTTGAGGAAAACGAACAAATTGCGCATCGGCGACAGATATGGAACTGGCTAAACTCATTCCTCATCACTGCTGAACAACTTTCTCACTTTTTGATTATAGCATTTTTTTATATGAAGGTGTAACAAGCGTATAATAGGTATCATATATGCTTTGATTCTATTCCCTTTTATGTAATGTATTCTATAATGGATTATAGAAAGGAGCCATACGAGCGACTTTAGGTAAGTAATGGCATGTGGAAAGTGAATTGACGAACGCCATTCTATTCTGGTCTGAATTGTGGTGGATGTTTTCATCGTCACCTAAACAGGTTTACGATGATAGGTCCTGGATGGCTATGTCCTCACTATATGACCTGGTGGAAGCTTTACCCTGCATATATCAAGGACATATACGACATCTGAATGGCGAATGGAGACATTTGGACTATACCACAGTGCCACAAGACCTGAAAGATTACTAATTTCGGGATATTAGAATTTTATAAAAAACTGAAGAAAGTTAAAGATAATGGGACATCAAACCACTTCGTGGTCTTTTCAGTATCTGCCTTATAGATATTATCCCTACCATCCTGATATACTGTTGCAAAAATGATATTTCTTAAACCTAATCAAATAAAAACAAGTCAGTCAACTCTCAGTATTTACCATCCATCACTGCTCTCACTACGGTGTCTGAGAGTGTGAGAGCACAGGGTATTGCATGAACTTCAAGCCAACTCAAGACATGGACAGCAGTGTAAGGAGGTAATAGGGGAAGTATTGTGGGTTATAATGGTAAAGGTTGACGTGGGCGGTATGGCATCTATTTCCGTGTTCTATATCTTATTGTCCTGTGATATCAAATCTGTCACAAAAGGTGAACGAAAGTGGCTCATCCTCCAACTCTCTGTTAACTAGAGTAGAATCCAAAGCCTTCCGTCCCATTAAGTCTCCTGGTATCATCTCTCTTCAACCTTACCTTTCCGCACGCCGCGATGTCGCTGCTCTCTCTCTCTATTTCATAGGTATTATCTTAGCCACTGCTCTTGTGAGCGGTATGCACGTGTCGCCATTTTCAAGGTTTGAACCCGTTGCACGTGTCTAGCTGCTGCTTCCTTCAATTTCTGTGTGGAGACCGGCCTCTGGAGGATTGGCTGTTATGATGCCGCCTCCTCCTTCCCTCGAACAGCTAGCTGTGGAATTCTCCTCTCTCTTTTGTACAACTTTCTTCCTTTGATTCAGACCTACAGACACCTGTGGAGCCTTTATTATTTTTTCCTTCATTTTCTTCTTTCAATCGATATGGACTTGAGTGGGGCATATTTCATCCGTGCCATGTCGGTCACTAGAAAAAGAATAATGTATCATAAAACGAGTCATTTGATGGACATTAAACTATTCATATTGATTTATAACTCTGCTTGTCGGCGGATAATTAGTTAGTCAGTGGAATTCATACCGTAATGCCTGAAATAAAGGGTGATGTACATGTTGATTTGTAGAATCTGAATGAATAACAGAAAAACTAAAATCAGATTAATTATGCCAATACCACATTTTCTAGAAATATACTACAATCACCAGAGAAAACGTAAGAAATTTTGATGTCGTATACTTCTGCAGAATAACGGCAGCCTTGCACAACATCCTGATGAACAGGGAAGTACCAACTATATTCAAATGGTATTCTGTACCTTGGATGCACTTACACAAGTTTAGATGCAGCCTTGTGGGACTGCACCGTGTAAGGAGACTGGAGTTTGGTGGGGTTACTGAAGAGACTAAACTGAGATGGCGGACGCTAGGAAATAGGTGAAAGTGAGTGAGGATGATGAGGTGCTGAGAAATGATGATTATCAAGAGGTGACTGAAGACAAGTAATCACTCAGAAATGAAATATCAGGGACTGCAAGCAACAGTCACTGCCAAGGGAGAGGGTAAGTGCCTCGTTAAGAGAACGGTGTTGGTGAGATAAGGACGCAGGTAAATGATATTGAAGCAGAGGTGAAGAAATAGAAGGGGAAAAGATAGAAAAGAATATGGAGAAAGAAGGGGGGATGATAAGGAGCAAAGTTGCACAACAATGTATTGCAAATATAAGATAATCTTAGAAGAGAATCGATGAGAAGGTACAGGAGAATGAGGGAGCGAGACAGGCAATTTTAAGATGTTGGTAAGCGAAGAAGAGAAGGAGCTGAATGAGGCAAAGTCATTTGCTGCTGCTGCTCAGAGGGGGCTTGATAATGAAGTTTAGAAATAGCACGAGGGAGGAAATCATAACGAATGTGCAAACAATTTTGGAATGTAATAACCGGGAGTCACTGATTGGCCTGGGGGAGGAAGGGATCAAAGATGATTAGAAGAAGACAGATGAGAGACTGAAGAACCCAAAGGATATTGTAACTGGTGCCAGGAGAGGTAGACAGTGACAAGGATGATTTTGAGGATACTCATAGTCGTTGAAAGCAGAACAAGCCAAAGGCCAGTCCTGTCAAATGGGTAAATCAATTACTGTCAGTCGTGTGATAAAAACTTGAAGAGAAAATACAGCTTAGGAAAGAACGAGACATTTACGAGGGAATCACTCTGAGCTGAACGGATCATAGGAGCTGAAGACAATAAGGAACATTACTAAATTAGCTCAAGAAATGAATATAGAAAGTTCTTCCAAAAAGGAGTCAGGTATATCGATTTCTATGCTGGGGACGAGGTAAAGGATGGAAGATGTGTCCTTTCACAACAATTAAGCGATCACAGGGGAAGTGCATAGTCATGATAACCATCTGTAATATAGGAAGGAGGGGAATGGAATGGAATGTAGATGTGAATATCGGGAAAGTTAATCCAAAAGTGAATGAAACGAACCTAGATGGTGAATGATGGAAGGCACCGCATGCGGATGAAGGGTAAGAGAAAAGGAAGAACATTGCTGATATCTGAATGACAACTGAAGCAAAGTTGAATAGGGTTGTCAAGAATGAGTGGGTGTTCCCTGAGGGGTATACAAATGGAAGAGAGATAGGAGTAATATCTGGCAAAATATCTGGGGTGGAGTTTTAACGGTAACAACAAAGGGAATATGATGCTCTAAGGAGACTGAATCAGAGGATCAAAAAAGCTTTGATGTGATGGACATGTGGTTTTGAAAGTCACAGCAGAAGACGAGGTAACAGTAGCCGCGTTGTAATACATAACTTTTCCCTAAGAACAGATGATGAATATGATAAACAGAAGACTGAGAGAGCATTCAAGGAAGTGTGTTTGTGGAAATGCCGAAAGAACAGGGAATACATAAATCATTTTGGAGGATTTTATTATAATTATCATTATTATTATCATTATTATCATCATCATTATTATTATTGTTATCATTATTATTATCATTATTAAAATTATTATTATTATTATTATTGTTATTATTATTATTATTATTATTATAAATATCATTATTATGATGGTGATGATGATGATTATGATACGAGGGTTTGTTACGGTTCGAATCCTGGACACGGCAGATGGATCACAGACATCCCAACGGTTTATACTGACAGCAAAGAACTTGGGGCCCCTAAGGGTACAGACCTCACTCGCCGTACGATACATAAAGTAACCACAAAAAATGGTTATAGCAAACAATGCCATGTTATAGGAGGAACACCAGCAAAAATACAGGAGGGAAGAATATTACTTGTTTCAGTGGTTGAATCAGACAGAATGATAATCCTAAGGTGGACTGTCAAGCGCTATATAGAGGTTTGAGAGTAATAAGGTTATGAAATCAACCATTGGTAAGAGCAATATTAAGATTTCCATGAAAGGCAAAACTTGACGATGATTTTACAATTTATGATATTCAGCCGTCACGGGAACAGAACAAGGGAATGGAGATAAGGCATGAGACAACGAGAAGTTGGTAATTGCTGTTAGAAATACATAACAATGATTCTGGTCCAAATCCACAATGGCAGACGCGCTTGACAGTATGGTAATCATGCGCTGCTGTGCTGGAAGCATCAGTGCAAGTGTACGCGGACTCTCTGAATTCCGGAGCCGTAATGGAGCGCATCTCTCCTCAGGGACACAGAAGCAATTAACAATACAGCGGAGGGCGAGGGAAGCCTCCTAGAGCAGGATATTGTTTCGAGAGAAAACAGAAATTCGTCGTAAAAATGATCATCCTGATTAAATCTATTTCTTTCAGCTGTGCCGAAGCCCCGGTAATCACTCGCAGGTTATGACCCCGGATGATAAAACAGTGGGAAAAGTTTGTGTTGTGAGAGCTGTGTGAGTAGGTCAGTGCTCTGTGTGTGCGTGTGTGTGTGTGTGTGGCGTTGGTGATACTGGGTCCAGAGATGCTAGTGTCTGCGTTGACCAGGGTTGCGTGTCGCAATGGAGATACCAGTGTTTTGTGTGTGTGTGTGTGTGTGTGTGTGTGTGTGTGTGTGTGTGTGTGTGTGTGTGTGTGTGTGTGTGTGTG
>JAYMFT010367327.1:0-22116 GCA_038088735.1 Panulirus argus
GAGTGTGAGCGAATGTGGCCATTTCATCTGTCTCCTGGCGCTACCTCGCCGGCGCGGGGGGTGGCAGTGCTATTTTCTCGTGGGGCGGGGTGGTATCAGGAGTGGATAGGGATGAGCAAGTCTAAATATGTACATGTGTATATGTGTATGTGTATGTATGTATGTATGTATATATTTATGTTCGGTGCATATGTGTGCATGTATATATATATGTGTGTATGCGGGGGGATGGTTTTTCTTCGTCCGTTTCCTGGTGCTACCTTGCTGACGCAGGAAACAATGATCAAGTATAGTAAAAATAATAGAAACTTACTTAAAAAATGTATAACACATTAAGCATTACAAGAAAACAAAATTTAAGCTGAGACATAACTTAATGTAAATACTCTTTGAAATTATGTCATAATTTTGATTGCATTCATGATATTGGCACCACGGTCAGATATACCTGTATGTGCATCTATCTATATCTAAGACACTCCTTTTCCCCCAGGACTCTCATCAAGGGGTGGCCATGGAGAAAAAGTCTCCACTTATCCCTGTCCTTACATGCCTCTCTCGCATATACCATTCCACACATGCTTCCCTCTTTTCTCTCCCTCCAGCACTCTTCCACTATATTCCCCATGTCATAGGTGTATTCCTCTCACACCAACCCTTTTAATCATACTATCACACTCTTTCTTTCAAAATTCCCCATCTTGCATTCTTTATACATGCTCAAACCACTTTACCATGCATTCCTTATGCATTCCATGCCATACAAAATCTCTCATACATCCCTTCATTACTTTCTTCTTTCCATCTAGTCATACCAGATGCTCCTCTCAAATATCAATTTCCACGTCCTGGATTCGTGACATCTGTGAGTCATCCCATGTCCATGTTTCAGCTGCATAGGTCAGGGTAGTTAGGACTAAGCTGTCTCTTAATCCTCTCTTCACTTCCATACTTACACCTCTACCCTTCATTTCTCTGTTTACTTATATTCTATCACCTCCTTCAGCCTTTCTACCCCATATCTATAACACAGTTTAGTACACTTTCACTCTATAGGGCTCTGCAAAATCTGTATTTTCACTCTGTTTCCTCCCCATTACTTTACTTTTATATGCATGTACCTTCAATCACCCATGCTTACAAACCTCATAAAACACATTTACAGCTTTCTGCAAACTCCTCTTCACTCTCAGCAAACAAAACAGTATCATTCACAAACAGGCTTCTCACTAGCCACCATACCTCACCAGCACACTCCAACTCTACATCCCTTTTCCATAGTTTTGCTTTCATCTTTCTTATCATTCCATCCATATATATGTTAAAAAGCTACAGTGACATCATACAGCCCTTCCTCACACCTATATGTATACCAAAACTTTCACTCATCTCTCCATCCACTGTTACACATATGCATTTGCACCTCTTTAGAAGGTTTTTGTACCATCCAGCAGTTGTTCCCCTACCCCATATATCTTTAACATATCCCATAAAGCATTCCACTCAAACCTTTGTCATATGCTTTTTCCAAATCCATAAAAGTTCCATACAGCTTCTTACCTTTCACCTGACACTGTTATACAGTCATTCCCTCATGAAAAATCTGATCCACACATCCCCTACCTTTCCAAAAACCCCCTTTGCTCTTCACTTATTCTGCATTCAGTTACTTCCATCATGCTATCAGTCAACACTCATGGATACACTTTCCTGGTACACTTAACAGACTTATTCCCCTATAATTGCCACATATGTCCTTAGTAGCTTTCCTTTGAATAAAGAAATAATAAAAGCTTTCACCCAGTCCTCAGGCACAAGGTTCTGCTTCCATGCTAAATGACATATCCATTGCATTCTCTGACACACTTTCTCCTCCATACTTCAACATTTTAGCTGTAATCCCATCCACTCCTGGTACCTTTCCTACCTTCAACCTCATTCTCGCCCTCTTTACCTCCGTTGTTGCTATAGGCACCCTGCACTCATCTCCCTTTCTTCCCAGCCTTCATATCCATGCACATAATAACTGCTGCCTCAGCTTCTCTCTCATTAGTCATTTCTTCAAAATATTTTTTCCATCTTCCTTTTAATTCCTCCTTTTGATTCAGCAACTTCCTTTCCTTATTTCTCGCATAAAATTTTCCCCAAATACATCCACCTCTTCCCTTTCTCACCTCCTTAAAGTACAGTTTCTTATTATTCCTAAATTTTTCACTTAACATTCTTACAAAATCTTCATCTTCTCATTTCTTGCTTTCCTCTATCAGCCTCTTAACATTTTGCTAACATATCTTCCTTCCTCCTTCCCTGAACTTCCACTGGTACATTCCTTTCAAGCAATCTGCCCTATGCCTCATTCACACATGACTGCATCCCTGCATTTAATGCATTTTCAACTAAAATTTTTGTCACCCTTCCTTCGAACCCTTTGCATTCTTTCTGATTCTTCTTCCTTGCCAACAATTTTACTTTTCCATTCTTCCTTATGCAGTACCTCCATTTTTCCCAAATTCTCACCACCACAAGAACTGCATAATAGTCAGAATCTCCAAAGAATCCCTTCACAACTCTAGCATCCAGCACAACTTTTCACCTACTGCTACATAATCAGTCAAACCCTTTAGTTCTTCTCTTCTATCTTTTAACATCCATGTATAACTGTGAATCTTTCTGCACTGAAAAAATGTGTCTACAAGGAATGAACCCCTCTCAGTAAATACTTCCACAAGATAATTTCCATTCTCACTTACCCCAAGCATTTCCTGTTCACCAACTATTTTGCCAGTTTCATCAAATCCCACCTTCACTTTCATATCACCCATTACAACCACCTTCCCCTCCTTCTCACACCCATTTATACAGTCATTCAAATTCCTCTAGAAATGCTTCATTTAATTCTACCTTTGCAATTTCTTCATATCCACAGATGCATATAAACATGTTCATACATCTCTCACAATTGCAATCTTTTCTTTCACCCACACTATTCTTGATCCATTCCATCCATGCTCTGTAACACCCTCCCATACTCTCGGTGACAAGTTACCCTTCTTTCCCTCTTCCCTGATAATTTTCATTTGTTCTCATTGACACCCTCCCAAAAAATTGCCTTCATCATTTTTACTTTCACTCTGTATACCCTTCCCAAGGATTTAGGTTTCCCTAATCTCCAGTATATCCAAACTGTAACTTTTAAAATTCTCTACAAGCTCCCTCCTTTTACTCTCACCAGTCATCCCATTTACATTCAGAACCGTCACCCCAATTGGTCATCTCTTTTACTCCTGATCATAACACATATGCTGTGTGGCACAATAATAAAGATCAAATCTATTTTTTCTTTTTTGTGATTTTTCAGTACTCTACCACTGCATTTTTTCAAGAACTTTTTGTGTCTTTAAGTGTTTATATAGTTGTGTATTGTATTGTAATTCTGAAAAGTGCTATAAATTGTGCTGTAAAAGACAGAAATTTTTTTTTTCTCCAAGTGTGTTTGAGGAGCCTGCATGGATTTCTAGGAATAGGGAATGCTCTTGTTAGCATAACATACAAGGTAGTGTTTTTCTTAGTTTTTCTGTTATTACTTTCCCTTTTGAAATAGAAGTTTTGCCCTTTTCCTAAATTTCTTTGTCTTCTACTTTTTTCATATTGTAGTGCTAAAAAGTGCAATATGGGGTGATGTAGAAATTAAGAAATATACATGTTTAGTTCACTTGAGTTGAAAAAGCATGGTAACTTAGAGGAAACACATGTTCTTTAGGCATAAGGAACTTGATCATTGTTTACAAGGTTCAAGGTTTGGTGACCACATTTCACGTCTCTTTCTAAACCTTATTTTTGTTAATATAGAATTTCTTTTAACTATTTCAGCATGACAGAAGGTAATAATGTTCTCTGTGCAGTGGGAAGTTTGGCATTCAGTTTTCCAATAATCTTGCAGTTCCTTTGATTTGCAAATTTTCTGTTGACATACAGACCCTGCAGGACAAACTGGCTGCAGATACTGACAAAATAACTGTTCTAACTAGCAGGGTAGATGCCTTTCAGAACACTGTCATATCCAGCTTGCTGAAGTATCAGGGGATAGAACCATTAACACTAGGAAGCAGCACTGCGGGTGTTGGGATGCCCCAAAATAATCCTTCTCTCACTTGGTAAAGCCAATCCTTCCAGGTAGTGCACTGAGAGGCTAAACTCCTTAAATGTTTACCTTTGATGCCAATGATTACAAAAATTGATTTCAGGCCTTGAATGATGTTAAGGACAATGAACACAGAGTAAGGCTTATCAGTGGCTTTGTGATCTGAGGACAACTATAGGAATTCTGCACCAGGAACCCTTCAAGCTGTAAATGTTTTTGTTTTCTAGGTGCCAAGGTAGATGATGTTGCCAATACTGTAGAGGAGGTTTGTGGTGGCAGTAATGATAATATGCTTGATAATTTTCATGTAGGTACTAAAGACATACTGAAAGAGAGATCATAGGGGCAGTTGGAGAGATAATGCCGGTATATTCGACATTTCCAAGATATAGCTAATAATATTATGATTTCAGGCGTTCTTCCCAGGATCGGTACCAGAAATGCATTCTATAGTAATTCATTCAGTCTAAATAATAGATTAGTAGCACTTTTGTTTTTCAGGAGGGAGTTGGGTTAGCAGACTTGTGGCACAACTTTTACATGTAATCTCATATGTTTATGAAGGACAGACCACACGTGAATGAAGTGATTGCTCCACATTTTAGTAGGGTCCTTAGTGAGTCTATACATGCATTTTGGTTAAAAAAAACACAGCCTATGTGGAGCAGATGTATCCCCCTCCATAAGTAATCTTCAAAAAAAAAAGGTCTCAGTGTGGAGCAGATCTATCCCCCTCCATAAGTGATCCTCAAAAAAAAAGGTCTTAATCTCATCTAAAATATATTTAATGTTAATGCCCGGAGTAAATGCAAAAAAAATTTTAGACACAATAGCGTTAGAAGGGAATTATGATATGAGTGCTGTTTCTGAATCTTGGTTAGATATCAAATCTGGGGTACACTATCTTTAATAGTGATAAGTGGGAAATAAAGTAGGTGATGGTGTCTTGCTCTTTCTTTAAGTTCATTTTCATACTGTAGTGAAAAATATTGTAGCCACTAAGAATGTTGACTTCATTTTTGCAGAATTTAAAGATATGCTTCATAAGAAAATAACAGTAAGACTAGTTCATGGGCCCCATGCACAAACACCAGAGGTAGACAAAAGAATTTGTGATCAGTTTGCAGAAATTTGTAATGAATATGATTCTATCACAGTAGGAAATTTTAACATACTGGTATCTAAGTGGGAAGAATCCCTTTCCAATAGCTCTGGGCATGGATTCTACATAAATTTGTTTGATAGCACACTATCCAATTAGTTGACAAACCTAATCATGATGAGAATATATTGAATTTTGTTCTAGCAACAAATGAGAATATTGTTATCACTGTTGAAGTTGAAGAAAAATTTGGTACGTGTGATCACCGACAAATTACTTTTGAAGTCACTTTCAGCACTGCATGTAATGTTGGTAAACATGAGTCATGAAAAAATACCCCCATTTTAAGCTGACAAATTTTTATAATCTTTGCATTGCTCTTGACAGGAGAATATGGGATGATATGGTTAATGAAAACAACATGAATGTATCTCAGAAATGCTTCAATAAAACTTTCAAAGTAGTATAGGGAATATATGTGCCCATGCATAGTAGATGATCTATTTCTAAATCAAAGCCAAAATGGTGGGATGGTGAAATAAAAAAATGCCTGTTGTTTAAGAAAGTAGCTCATTAGAAACTCAAAAGAGACCAATAACCAACTTGATAGGGTAGGACATACAAATTAGCACAGAGAAGCTAAGAGACTTATATAACAAAGTAAACATCACTATGAAGTGCATATTGCCTAGAATGGCAAAAGAAACCCTAAGGAGTTGTGGTAGAAGTATTAGAGTTACTACCCAGTCGAGTGGTCCATTAATTATGGAAAACAGTGACTTAGTTAAAGACAAGAGAGCCACAGCAGAAATCCTAAATGACTTTTTTTGCATCTGCATTTATGTTTGAAGACACATCTCATGTCCCAAACGTAGTTCCTGATAAGATTGGAGAATGTTCTGTAGGATATTAATATAAAAGGTGAGGATGTACTATCAACAATAAACGGAATAAAGTAAATAAATAGGCAGGCCCTGATAAATTATATTTGAGGACATTGAGAAGCAAAACATTATATAGTTAAGCCTTGACTGCTGTTTTCAATGGAAAAAGCTTCAGATGAATGTAAGTTTGCCAATGTAAAATCAGTATTCAGAAAAGATGATAAGTCACTTCCAGAATATTATCATCCAAGTAGCTTAGCATCTGTAGTTGGAAAACTCATGGAAACCATCATTCAAAACAGAATTGTAAACAATTTAGACGACCACCATTTAATAAATGATTATCAGCATGATTTTCAAAGGAATTGCTTATGTTTGACAAATCTGTTTGATTTCTTTTATGGTATAATCAACATGCATGATGACAGTAAAGCAGCTAATGTCATCTATCTAGATTTTCTAAAGGGATTCAATAAGGTTCTGCACCAAAAATCATCAGCAAAAATTAAGTCTCGTGGTACTGATGGATTATACTTCAGTGGATAGGAAATTGGTTGACTGGCTGTAAACAGAGTTGTAATTAATGGTTGAGCCTAAGAATGATTAGACATAAGTAGTGCGCCACAAGGATCTGGCTTTCTCAGATAAACTAATGGGCTGAACTGTAAGATATCAAAATTCACAAATGATTCTAAGCTGGGAAATATGGCTACAACTGAACTTAAATGTCTGCAGCTTCAAACTGACACAGACAAACTAATGGATTGGGCCCATCTGTGTCAAGTGAATTTAGATATTGATAAGTACAAAGTTTTACATGTTGGAAGTAAAAATGAAAAGGTAAGCTGCAGTAAGTGCAAAAAGTAAATGAGGAAAATGACTTGAGCATGATAATCTCTGGTGACCTAAAACCAAGTAAGCAGTGCATAAAAGCAGTGAAATAAGCAAACAAGATTCCAGTTCATGGGTAGGGCTTTCAAATTTAAGTCAAAGGAAATCATCCGAACATTTTACAATTCACTGGGGCAGCCCCATCTTGATTATTGTGATCAGTCTTTGTCACCCTACTTGAAAAATGACATAGACAGCATGGAAAGTACAGCATCTAGCTGGCAAAATGAATGCTGGACTGAGAAACAAATCCTATGCAAGTCTACAAAAAACTTGAATCCATTTAGCTTGAAAAAGAGAGAGTTAAGAGGTGATCTACTACAAGCATTTGAAATTATCAAAGGCTTTGATAATTAACGATCCACTTGAAACCTGATCCATGTGATTTCACACACACTACTGGATACAGACTCATAGGCAAACATTTTTCCTAGAAAGAGGCAAAATGTTTTTTCAAAGCAATTGAAAGCAGTGCTAGATATGTTCAGAACAGACTTGACAAATGATTTGCTTTAGATCCACAACTAACATTATTTGTGCCTCCTTTGTCACTGATAGTTTGCAGGTTTTCCTCTTTGAATTATCAACTTTCACTGCACTAGTCTGTGAGTTTCTGATATCTTCCACTGTCACTAACAGCCTTGAAAGGACCCAATGGTCTGTTGCTGCTTGAATTCCTTTGCTTATCTGTGTTGTGGTGTACTACTTTTAACTAAAAATATTTTGAAATTGTTCTTTTATAGTTATTCCTGTAAGTACCTTTCTGGCACTATGATAGTTCACTAAATTGAACAATGGTGGGGGGTTCTGGCCAGATCCTCCCTTGTTCAGATTAGGGTTATGCGAGATGAATGAAAGTGTGAAGGAAGACTGAGAAGTACAAGTGTATTTCTCAGATTCTGCATTATCAGCCTTAATTTCTGACAAGCATTTTACTTCCTGCAAATATATAAACTCATATATTCTTACTTGCATTTCTACACTAGTGTGTTTGGCTTGGTGGTGTACACAGAGACACCAGCAGGAGAGTGTGAAAGTGAGGCAGAAGAGGTGATCACCCTACATACACTACTTGAGGGGACAAGACCACAGCCCCCTACTCAACCACTTCTTCCCCCAGACCAGCTTCTACAGGTTATTGCTATTTATTCCTTTATGTATTTCATAGGACAGGTTTATATTGCACTGGCAGGAAGGTACTGTTTGCTTAGTTTTCAATGCTTAAACTACCAGTAACATTTTCTGTTTCATTGTTTCAGTATTTCTACTTCTTGTACTATTAGTCTGCATAGCTTACAGTTGGAAGTCTGAGCCAAAATCTTAATTTTTTTTTCATCATTTTATCATCACCAGCATCTCACTTCCAGTGCCTGAGATAACCTAAATGAAACCCAGGTAAATCTTAACAACAATGCTTTGACAAAATATGTTGATATATAACAGTACAGAAGAGTGCATGCACATATTCAAATGCAATTCCAGTATGTACTTTTAGAAGGTAGTTGAGGTGGAGGGGCAAGTGTCAGAGTTAGGCAGACAAAGGGGCATGATTGTCTGTGGATAAGACTGTAGGAGAAACTGGATGTGTAGACTCATGGGTTCCCTTGCTGCTTTGATTTGAAATTGGAGAATTTATGTTGCGTTAAATGTCTTTATAACAATTAAAGGTATCAGTTATTAACCTACCACTTTTAGGAACTATTGTCTTGGACCATTCTCAGTGAAAATAGCCATTGCTTGTTTGATAAGCTGGAAATCTGAGACAACTGTTTTGTTGTTAACATTCTGTGGGATGATAACTCAACAGGAAGAGTATGTTTTTCAATCTTAGTCTGATGAATCTTCATTTGACAGATCTCCTCCATGTAGTGCAAGCAGTAACATATTAAGGATTTTGGGGACCTGGGGCAAAAATGTCCTTGCCTCTCACCCTTGCAAATGCCAGAGAATTTTAAGGCTATCCAAACTATTGGGCCCTGGAATGATTCAAGGAAAGTCAGATTGTCTCATATTCAGCAGCATCACCCTCCTTCCTATAAAGCTATTGGGCCTTAGGATAATTTAGGAAGAGTCACATCTTCTCATTTTCAGGGCCATCCAAATTGTCCAGCCCAAAGATGATTTAAGGAAAATCAGATTCTCTCATTTTCAGAGCCTCCCAAACTATTGGACTCTGGGATAATTAAGGAAAGTCAAATCTGTTCATATTCAGACCCCTTCCTGAATGATAAGACCTGTGATAATTTACAGAATATACAATTTTTTAAGTCTCCTCCATCCCCATCATCTGAACACACCACTGGATGCAAGCAGTTCCTCCATAACAGCCTCATCCACTTCATCAAAACCAACTTCATTTGAACCCTTGGAAAAACATTTTCAAAGTCCTGAAAGTCAGAGATACTATCAGATAGAATTTTCTCCTGAGCTCCGTTCGCGCATAACAATGGAACTTCATTCCATGACATGTTGTTCCAGCTTCTTAAGCAGCCTCCCATGTGTTAGTTGTAACAATATTAAGAGAATAGTGTTTAAGCTATATATAAACTGGGCGTGTTATGATTTGTGTTACTGGAAATTACTTTTATGGTATTTCAATATGTTAGATAAAGGAGTGTACTCATGTCAGTGCTATTTTGTTCTTTAGACTCCAAATTTGGAGGCATCAGACAATAACACTAGGGACAGAGACAACTGGGTTCCCTAAAGTCAACAGGGACAGAGACTGTGACTCCCAGAAGTTGGTTAGGCATTCTTTGAGTGTAGCTCTACCACTTTTATCAAAAATACAATGGAAAGCCCATTACTGTGTTTTACTGAGGCCAACACTTGAAACATGGTGTCAGGAGTGGGATCTTAGGAAAAACAAGTCTGGGATCTAGGACCAGCCGAGGTGTGACTGGAGTCTACAGGTCACAAGCAGCTGATCAGAGGTACAGTACTGGATGTTTTGAAAGCCGTGTCAAGCTTAAGTTATATTGAAAGGCAACATGGCTCTGACTCTGCAGCCCCCACCACCCCTAGATTTGAGTACTGGTACTGATATTAGAGTTAATTGGAAAAGATTCAAGGAGTCTTCAGAGAATTATGATTTAGCAGTGAGCCTTGAAAAAGAGAAAGACAGAAGGAGAGTAGCTGCATTCTTACATGTAACTGGGGAAACTGTAGTGGAGAAGTGTAACTCATTCTGTTGGAGTGATCCTGAGACAAGCACAAAATTGACAGTGTTTGATAAATTTGAGTGGAATTGCAAGCCAGGGACAAACATAATAATTGAGAGATACAAATTCTTGAACAAGAAACAAGGCTGCAGTGAGACATGTGACCAGTTCATCTTGCAAATGTCATGACACAGAAGAAATGATAAGGGATCAGTTCATCCTTAATCTCTATGATAACAAGGCTAGATGAAATTAGTTCCATAAGTGACAGTGAAAATTTAGACTTTGAAGATGAAATGCTGAAAGACATTAAAAGGAAGACCAGTTAGATCATGATCTGCAAGCGCTAAAAGACAGTAGAAGTTTCTTCTAGGTCAGAGATGATCTGACACTGCATGAGGATGTCATATTCGGAGGGTCATGTGTAGTTGTTCCCACATGTCTGAGATCATACATGCTTAAACAGATTCACTTCGCTCACGCTGGAATAGATTCTACAATAAGAAGAGGTAGAGACCAGTATTACTGGCCAGGTATGTGTGCAGAGCTCAAGAACTATTTATCTTCATGCAAGGTCTGTGATAGATTTAGTCTTCTCCATCTAGGCTCTAGTCCAAAGTAGGACTTGATATTTTTAGCATTAGTGACAAAAATTATTTGATTACTCTTGACTACTACTCATCAATTTTTTTAATTAATTCACTGGAGAACCTTTAAGCTTCAGGTGTTGTGCTGGTGCTCAAGAGTCATTTGTGTAGGTATAGTATCCCAAATGTTGTAATGTCTGATTCAGGAAGTCAGTTCTCATCTAGTGATTTTAAGATATTTGCTAGGAACTGGTCATTCAGACATGTAATGTCTTCCCTATATCATCATCAGTCAAAAGGTAAAGTGGAAAATTCTGTGAAAATTGCAAAGCAGTTGTTACTCAAAGCCAAAGAGGATGTAAAGGATGCATTGTTGGCTTTATACAATGCTTCATGGGAAGATGCACTAGAACGCTACTTCCAGTGACTGACCAGCTGCTACAACCACAACTTTGCAGCAGAGTTCCGGAGGTACAAGAAAGGAAGTTAAAGAAACAAGCCAAGTATTACAACCCATCAAGTAAAGATTTATGGCTAGATGATGTTAGAGTGCAGCTAGTCCCAAAGAAGGCAGTATGGAAGAAAGGAAAAATTATAGGGGAGGTGTCACCAAGGTCTTACAAAGTGAATATAAATGGGACAGAGTACACAAGAAACCAAAGACATTAAAGGAAAACAAATGAAAATGCTGCCTCCAGTGAAGATGACATTATGGGTGAATGGAGTATTACAGATGATGAAGATGTAGGACCACAGCCACTGAAACCAAGGGGCCTGCAGCAAACATCCCAGGGTCGTACGTTGAAGAAACCAAGATACCTAGATGACTATGTTTTGTAAAGCCAACTTAGGTGGCCTAAGTTAGGTAAAGATGTTTTCCCTCAGATTTATCAGTTGGGATTTATGTTTTTTTCTGATTTTCTTTTTACATGTATCATCTTCTAAAGGAGGTACACTTTGTTATTCTGTGGGGCAGATGTTTGTGAACTTTAAAGAAGGGAGATGTAACAATATTTAGAGAATATTGTTTAAGCTTTATATAAATTGGGCACGTTATTATTTGTGTTACTGGAAATTACTATTATGGTATTTGAACATGTCAGGTAAAGGGTGTACTTCTTATGTCGATGCTATTTTGTTTTATAAACTCTTTGGAGACATTGGACAATAACACTGGGGACAGAGAGAACTGGGTTCCCAAAGTTATCAGGGAGAGAGACTGTGACTCCCAGAAGTTGGTTAGACATTCTTTGAGTGTAGCTCCACCACTTTTATCAAATATACAATGGAAAGCACAGTACTGTGTTTTACTAAGGCCAACCCTTGAAACATTAGTGTCAAATACTTTCTGGCAGTCCAGATAAAAACAATCTGTCAAGCCTTCACTTTTGTGTAAGACACTGATCACTTTCTTGTAAAAGTCAAGAGTTTTGTTAAACATGATTCTTTCCCAAAAACCATGCTGTCTCACTTAGCTAATTTCTCCTCTAATTACAGACTATACTCATCAGTGAGACAGATAAGTAGTTTAGTGCATGTTTATGGTCTCCTTTCTCATTGATAAATATGAACTTTGCCCTTTTCCATACCCTTGGCATTTTGCCTCTCTCCAGTGACATCTTGAACAGAATTTCATGAGGTTTATCTAGTGTATGAACTAACATCAGCACAAATAGAGAAATTTCATCAAGGCCATAAGCCTTGTATGGGTCAAGACATCTTAGCATTCTGTAAATACCTTTTCTAGATATCTCAATGTTTTCTAAAGCACCTTCCCATTCCATCTCTGTAGTGTCTTCCACTGTGAAAACTCTTCTGAACATGTTATTCAGTTTCTAACACAACCTTAAATCATATTTTTTTATGTTAACTGAGATGGCATGGGCAGCTGAGGCCCTAATCAAGGCCATCCCATTAATGTTTGGAGTAAACCATAGACCTTTCCATGGAGCTTGGATGTGGATAGGGAGCTGTGGTTTCTGTGCATTACACATTACAGCTAGAGACTGAGTGTGAGTGGAGGTGACTTTTTTTGGTCTGTTTCTCGACGCTACCTCGCTGACGCCGGGGGTGGCGATGCTGTTTCCTGTGGGGTGAGGTCGTGTCGGGAACAGATGAAGGCAAGCAAGTATGAATATGTACATATGTATATATGTATAAATATGTGTATGTGTATGTGTGTATATATGTTGATATGTATATGTATGTATATGTACATGTATGTATATATGTGTGTATATACATGGATGGGTCTTTGTCTGTTTCCTGGCGCTACCTCACTGATGCAGGAAATGGTTATCAAGTGTAATTAGATATTATAAATATATAAACCCTCGCCTGAGCCAGTACCTATTTTATCAACCAATCCCTAGGGGTGGATGAACAGCTGGATTGACTGTGGACTGACTGCCAACCAGGATTCGAACCTATGAGCTCATCCTGGGTGGCCCGTTAATGCATCATGGTCAGGAACACCAACCACTACACCACGGGAATTCTTCCCCCGAATTTCTTGGCCTGCTCAGCTGTTCTTTAACTGTCCACAAACCCCTGATGAATATACGAAAAAGTCTTAGATTTTCACTTGCCTTGTCCATATTATTCTTTTCAAAGTTTCTTTGTTCCTCCTTTTTTATCTTGCTATTCTTGTTTCTATATCTATATCTGCTTATCTTGATGTTCCTATGCATTTTATGTTTCATTAAAACTTTCTTTCCTCTTTTTACCATTACTTGTATATTTGCGGCTAGAGGTACCTTTGTTCCTACTCCTTAACTGTATATTTCACAGAACCTCTCACCACAAAGAAATTTTTGAGTTTATGTAGTTACCATGATTATATCTCCCCTTTATGTCTTGACTCACTTCTGCTCTTCTAATATCCTCAGATACCATTTAGTCAAACTTTAGCATTATAAGATCACTTTTTCTAATTGGCATATCAACGTCCCTTTCATCTTAGTGCACTTATTGACATGTTGGGAAAGGAAATTTCCCTATGTAAACTGAAAACATGTCTCAATGAATCCCTATCACCATGAAAAACCAGATCCCCAGAGTATCTCTTTATAATTCACCTCCTTCATTATAAGGACTTTACTGTCTCTGAAAAGTGAGTGTTAAAGCTTCTCGTACCTCATTGATTGTTACTTCATTTCTTATCGTTGTATATTTGCTCTGGATCATTGCAATTTTTTTAAGGATCACATAATATTAACACCACTATGAACTTCTTATTTATAGTTACTTTATCACATATTGTCCAAATGGGCCATCCTCCACTATTTTTTGAAACTCAAGGCCATCATTTATTAAGGAAGCCAATCCTCCCTCTCCTTGGCTTTCCCTTACCTTCTGTGCTACATTGTACTCCCATGAATATAACATGTTAGATTGTATCTCTTTAGTAAGCTTTGTTTCCATGACTCCAGCAATATCAAATGCACTTTCCCTTAAAAAAATTTTTAATTTCAGCTCGTCACCATTAACTGTGAATCCAAAAACATTTGATTACATTACGTTCAGTATGACTTTACAACCTCTCAACACTCCTGTCCTCTCTGTGGTGCTGGCAAAGTTGTTTCATCTTGCCTCATTAGACAACTCCAGTTTTTTTGTCTTTTGACTGAATTCTTTGCTTCTATCCCTATCTCCCTTTGATTTATTACACGTGAGGAATACTCCCACCGAATTTCATCTTGTTTCTAAATTTCTTAGGTTTCCTAGCTACCCCCTAGCAAAATGACTTCAAATCAGATGTAACTATATCTGGTCACCCTTTATGTCTTGATTATAAACACCAATTCTTCTCCTTTCTTTAATCATCCAAACTGCATTTGGCAATTTAATAGCTTCCAGTAATCTTTGAATAAAAATTTCTTATCTCTTTCTCTTCTCTTCCTTCTCTAGCATTTGACCTTCAAAACCAAAAACACTCAGTGATTTACCCTATTGACTTTCTGCTTTACTAATATTTCTAATTTTGGTGCCAGCTACTTTTTAACTCGATCATTCACTGTTGAATCATCAGTCTCTATATCTGTGACTTTCTGTGAATTCTCTCTTTTAGCTAACATGCTCTGGTCCTGCATGCTCTGTACTCTTCTAAAGCTTTCAGCAACTAAGCCACAGCCTTCCTTGATTATTTCATCTCTAACAATGCAAATTGTTCTTTCCACATCTTTACTTAATATCCTGTATACCTCTGTTTGTATGACCTTTGGTCTATGCTCATGCACTCTTTTGGTCAGCTGCTGATATTGCTCCTATTGCACCTCCCTCCCCATTAGTGTGTAGCAAATGTGTATGTGTTTCAGTATTTCCTTCTAAATGAATGGCTGCAAAAATTGCTCCTTCTGCCTCTCCCTGCCTACTATTGTCCTTTGCTCTAACTGAACAGCCCTTAGGACATACAAAAAAGACTCATCACACCTTATTTGCTTCTTAAACAATTTACTTTATTTCCTGTGATTATGTACCTCCAGAATCCTTTCCACTACATTGAATTTTTGTCCAAAGCCAATGTCTATACATGTATACCTATATTAATGAATCTTCTGGGAGACATCTTGAGAAAAAAGTCAGCAAAAAATAATCAAAACAATTGCAATATTTAAGTCAGAAGCAAATTCTCCAATATTCATGGAATATATGTCCTCTTTTATTCATTATTTATGATTAAATAGAACATGATTTTCTTAATAAAATGATATACCATTCAACCTGGTGAAACAGTGTTTAGAAGAGCTACATAACCCTGGAATGGTCTCCTTAAATATCCAGAACCATCAAAGTCCAAAAGGACTGCAGTAGCATTGATGAAATACAGGGGCCTATCAAAAAGTTCCAAGACTAGGCCTATGTACAAGAAAGTACTCACTTGATTCAAGGTTGGGTACCATCCCCTTCAAAATAGTCTCCTTTGGCAGCCATATCTTCTGCGATTCATGCTGGATCTCCTCCACGGTATCAAAAGGGCAATCCTTCAGCTGAAACTTCGTCCTCAGGAAGAGGAAGAAGTTGCAAGGTGCCAAATCTGGCAAGTAGGGCGGATGTGGTAGGGTCACTGTGCTGTTGTGGCCGAGAAATTCATGAGTTACAAGAGCTCGATGAGAGGGTGCATTGTTGTCATGAAGCATCCAATTGCTCTCGTGCCACATTTCAGGCCATTTCCACTGAATGTCCTCCCTGAGGCACCTCAGAACATTGCATTAGAACTGTCCATTCATGGTCTGGCCATGGGGGACAAATTCACGGTGAACAACCACATGAATGTCGAAGAAAACAATGAGCATGCTCTTGGTCGCACTGTGGACCTCCCTGGCCTTCTTCGGTCGTGGAAATTTTGGGCTCTTCCACTGCGAAGACTCTTGTTTGGTCTCCGGGTCATACCCATAGACCCAAGCCTCGTCCTCAGTGATGACCCTCGACATGAAGGTTGGGTCATACAGGGCACGCTGATGGAGATCGGGGTCAGAAGCCTGGGCACGAACTTTGCAGCATTGTGGTGCATGTTCAAATCAGACGTTAGGATTGCCTGCACTGTTCTGTATGACACATCAATGATGGCAGCAGTGTCCTTAATGGATCTCCGACAATCCTCATTCACATCACCAAATTGTTTCCACATTTTCGGGGGTTGAGCTCGTGGAAGGTCGCCCAGACCTCTTGTCGTCATCCAGTGAGGTTCTGCCACTTTTGAATCGTACATGCCACTTGAAACACGTTGCACGACCCATTCCTTCATTGCCATACACATGACGAATCATGTCAAAGGTCTCAGCTTCAGATTTAATGAGTTTGAAACAGACTTTGATGTTTGCTCTCTGCTTAGTTTGCTGTTCATGATGAAATCACAAATGTGCATGTGCATGTGGTCAAAAAAAATCCCATAGAACAACAAATGATGTTCACAGAAGGACTCCAATCAGCAGACGGATTGATGATGGTTATGCCTAACCATCACAGCATGCACATCGCCGTACAGCCATCTGTTGGCATGCTATGGAACTAGTTTTGGAGATTTTTGATACCACCACATATGCCAATAATATTGCAGGAAACCAAATCGAGCAATGAAAATATCTATTCATGACAACAGTTTGATGTTTTTCTGCATGTACTTATAAGGCTGTTTTTGTGATCATCCCAGTGAAGTGGCAACATAATTCTTGGTCCTTCCGTAAAACTAGTGTTTTTCATGTGAAAGTGAAATACAATTTTTCTTTTATGAAATGAAAGAACGTCATGTAAGAAAAATAAAACCACCAAAGAATAAGTGATACAGGCTTCAACTTTCCATAAGAGTTATAACAAACTTCTTTTCCTATGCATTGCAAATGTATCTGAATGGAGTTTGTTATATTGTCAATCAGCAAAGGGCTTTGTGAGTCTCCATGTGTAAACCAATCTGTGGTGCAGTTGCCTGACTCCTGCCAGGTATGCCTGTTCCCTCTGGGAACTCCCATCAAGGGATGGTCACGGCAAAAGAATCTCCACTTATCTCTGTCCTTACATGCCTTCCTCACATACACCAATCCATGCATTCTTCCACTATATCTCTCCTTCTAGTATTCCTCCACCCTATTTGCCCATGTCACAGGTGGTCTTCCATTCACACCAACCTCTTTAATTGTACTATCATACACTCTCCTTGTAAACTCCCAGTCCTGCATTCTTTCCACATGCCCAAATCACCTCAAAGTATTACATTTCACCCATTCTATCACTCTACAATTCACTCCCTTTGAATTCCTTGCCATACCCCACATCTCTCATACACCCTTTCATTCCATCTAGTCACACCACATGATCTTCTCAAATAACTCATTTTCACAGCCTGGATTCTTGGCCTCTATGACATTCCATATCTATACATTTTGGCTGCATAGGTCAGGGTTGGGAAGACTATGCTGTCCCTTAATCTTCTCTTCACTTCCATACTTATACCTTTACCTTTCATTATTCTATTAAGGGACCCAGTGACTCTTCTACCCTGTACTGCTCTCTTCCTTATCTTTCCTTCCATATCACCACACTTACCCAAGACAGCTCCTAGATACTTAAATTCTCTCACTTATTCCAGTCTTTTTCCCCCCATATCCACAGACTAATTTAGTACACTTTCTTCTTTCACTCTCTATGGATTTACAAAATCTATACTTTCACTCTGTTTCCTTTCAAACACCATTGCTTTAATTTTACTTGCACTTACCTTCAATTGCCAAAGCTTACACACATCATAAAACACATTTACAACATTCTGCAACTCCCCTTCACTCAGCAAACAACACAGTATCATCTGCAAACAGACTTGCCACTAGACACCATATTTCACCACCACACTCCATCTCTTGACCCCTTTTCCCTATTTGCTTTCATCTTTCTTATCACTCCATCCATACATATATTGAAAAGCCATGGTGACATAACACAGCCCTTACACCTACATTTATCCCAAAACTTGTGCTCAGCTGTCCATCCACTCTTACACATGCATTTGCTCCTTTATAGAAGGCTTTCACATCATCCAACAGTTGTCCCCCAGTACCATATATCCTTAACACATCTCACAAAGCGTTCCACTCAACTCTTGTCGTATCCCTTCTCCAGATCCATAAAAGCTGCATATAACTTCTTACCTTTTGCTAAATACTTTTCCACAGTCATCTTTACTACAAAAATCTGATGCACACATCCCCTACCTTTCCTAAACTCCCTTGCTCTTCACTTATTCTACATTCAGTCACTTCCATCACTCTGTCAGTGAATATTCTTGCATTCACTTTTCCTGGTATACTTAACAAACTTATTCCCCTATAATTGCTATGTACATCCTTAACACCTTTTCCTTTGAATAAAGGAGCAGTAATAGCTTTCACCCAACCCTCAGGCACAATCTTCTGTGTCAGTGCTGAATTACATATAAGATGCATTCACTCTATCACACTTTCTCCTCCATACTTCAGCATTTCAGCCGTAATCCCATCCATGCCAGGCGCCTTTCCTACCTTCAGCCTCATTATTGTCCTTCTTACCTCCCTTTTTGCAATAGGCCCTTGCCTTTGTATCCTCTTCCTTTCATCCTTCATATCCATTCATGTAACAACTGGTGCTTCCCCTTCTCCCACATTCATGAGTTCTTCAAAATAATCTTTCCATCTTCCTTTCACTTCCTCCTATTGATTCAGCAACTCCCCTTCCTTACTTCTCACATCAACATTTCCACTCTTACATCCACCTCTTTCCTTTTCCACCTCCTTCCAGTATAGTTTCTTATCCCAAAACTTTCCACTTAACTTCCTTTGAAAATCTTCATCTACTCTTTCTTTGCTTTCCTCTGTCAGCTTTTTAACGTTCCACTTACATATTTTGTATTCTTCCCTCCTTCTTTGCTGAACTTCTGCTGGTAGATTCCTATCGAGTATTCTACCATATGCCTTTTTCTTCTCTTCCACAGTATTTCTAATCTCTTCTGTCCACCATGCATTGCCCTTTTTATTCCTGTATCTCACTACCTTGTATCCAACTAATGATTCTACAGCCTTTAATAGTATTTCTCTAAACATTTTAAACACCTCATTCACACATGACTGCATTCCTATAGCCACTGCACTTCCATCTAAGCTTTCAGTTACCTACCCTTCATACTCCTCGCTGCATTTTTCCTCATTCATCTTCTCACTTGCGAACACTTTTACCTTTCCATTCTTCCTTATACCATACCTCCACTTCTCCCTGATCCTCATTCCCACAAGAACCATGAAATGGTTAGAGTCTCCAAAGAATCCTTTTATGACTCTAGCATCTAGCATGGCCTTTCTCAATCTTTCATCCACTGCCACATAGTCAGTCAAAGCCTTTTCCTCTTCTCTTCCATCATTCCTCATCCATGTATATCTCTGGATCATGTGCTGAAAAAAGGTGTTTGCAAGGAATAAACACCTCTCAGTATAAATATCCACAAGACAATTTCCATTTTCATTTACTCCAGGCACGCCCTATTTACCAACTATCTCACCAATTTCATCACATCCCACTTTCACATTTGTATCACCCACTACAACCTTGTTTCTTCCATTCTCAAAGCGACTTATACAGTCATTCAAATTTCTCCAAAAAGCTTCATTTAATCCTTACATTGAACAGTCTTCATATTCACAGGCGCATATACACATACCCATACATACCTCAGAATCCCAATCTTTCCTTTCACCCCCACTAATCTTGATCTATTCCATCCATGCTCTGTAACACCCTCCCATACTCTTGGTGATAGAAGAATTCTTTCTTCTTCCCCGATAATTTTCAGTCATTCCTATCCATACCACACCTCATTCCACGCCCTCCCATGACTTGCATTCATCATTTACATTTTCACTCTACACACCCTGCCCGAGGATATGGGTTTCCCCAATTACTAGCACATCCACACTAAAACTTTTAAACCTCTCCACACTCTCCCTCCTTTTACTCTCACCAGTCATCCCATTCACATTCAGCGCCATCACCCTCAATTGCTCATCTCTTTTAACCCTTGGCATAACTGGTAGATCTAGTGCCGCTCCTTAGCCTTTTGTGGCTCAACCTTGACAGGTCACCAGTAGAGGGCAACTCCGATGCAGTGTTTCCAGAGGTAGCAAGGCTCCATAATTGTCAAAAAAAAATAAAAGTGGCAGCACATCTCAGGTGTTTGTCCAAGTCAAAAAGTATTGCCCTGATGTAATTAGGCAACAGCTCCCCTTTTAGTTCCACCCCAAATAATGAGGTTTGATCCTCCAAGTAACCAACAAGTGCTTGTGTTCCTGCTGGGTTAAAAGTGCAATGTAAACCTGCAAATCATGAATTGGCCAGAAATGGGAGTATTTACTAAGGTACAAGTAAATGGTGACTCATTTTGTTTTATTGTCTTGTTTAAGTATTTTCAATATGAATTCATTGTTTACTGCATATTTCATGTAATCAGGCACTTTAAAACCTTACTTTTGTTCATATTTAATTATGGTTTTCTCTTGTAACCTGCTTCTCTTAAGTCCAATAATGCATCCTTATACCTCCTATATCTACCTCTGGTAATTAATTTTTCAAGAATGAAGTGAGCTCAAAGAATGCGTCCATTTTATTGACAGAGGTCTGAGTGATTTCTCATATCCCTAAGCTCTTCTCACCCAAAACATCCCTCATGATCTCTTAATTAACTCCTCAATTTCTTTAACTCCTTTGGTTGTGTTTACTTCTGGTCTTGTTTTTTAACAACTTTCCATACCTCCAAACATTTGATCTCTGGTGGTTCCTCTTACATCTTTACCTCATGTCTCCTCCTTCATGATCTTGTTATAACTGACTGGTCTTAGTACATTCCCTTATTTGGATTCATATCAAACTGTAGTTCATTATGAACAAAAAAAATTTTTTTGTACAGTTTTTGACTTTGTTAATGTTTGTTGACAGGCTTGCTTTAGCTTTCCTCTTTAATTTTTCTGCCTTCTTAAGACCTCTATTTTCAATTCCTTCCTTGGCTAAGGCAGTGCTAATTAATGGTCTTAAACTGATACCCCAAAGTAATTCTGGTAACTATATTGAAGAATATTAGCACAAAATAACCTCAATCAGGAGGAGAATTTAAATCTGGATCTGACTTTGACAGTATTCCCTTTTGGTTACATTAAAAAATTTTTCTATATTTTGTCAAGTAAGAGCTACACTTTTATCCTGTAAAATTTGGACACACTTTCACTTCTTTACTGTTTGTCACTTACTCCCGTAAAAATTAGATCTCCTTGCAAAAAGCACAATAATTAGAATAAACAGATTCACTGAATTTTGCATACTAGAGGGCATTCAGTCTTAACCTGGGAAACTTTTATTTCCAAAACCTATTAAACTTCCAAATATCTGGCAAACTCATACTAAATACTGGGAGCATACATCAATCAGGGGCCCTTTCAGATTTACTCCCTCTCCTTACTTGTCCTTGATAGGCTTCATGAGCTGTCACACCTCATAATCTTGAAAATACTGAAAGCACTGCCTGTGTTTTTCTTGTTACCTTGGTTGGTGGGTATGTGATTACTGTTTGTATGTTACAGGAGGAGTTTTACACTAGTGTTGCCCTGTCTCTTAACCTTGTATATATGTAGCATGTCTTCATTCCTTTATGTTAGTAAACACACACATGTATTCATATCTTCTAATTTCTTTCACTAAAATTACTTACTACAGGTTGCCAATAAAAAATCCGGCACCCTTGGGACCTCATGGCTGTCGGATTTTTTATTTTTCCGGAAAATTGATTGATTGCCTCCTGACTCTATATATGTTGTATATATTGTAACAGAAAATGACTACAGTA